>RJWM01009429.1:0-67954 GCA_004363535.1 Dasyprocta punctata | reverse complement strand
CTGCCGCGCCCTTTTCTACTCATGTTCTGTTGACAAAGTCCCAGCATGAGAAAAGATAGACCAAGTGTTCTGCTGACAAGGTCCAAACACAGACCCGTGTTCTGTTGACAAGGTCCAAATACGGAGAGTGTCTTCTGAGAAAAGGTCGCAGCATAGAAATTGGGTTTGTGGAATGGGTTAATGCTTCTTGGGAACTATTATGTTAATTTGTGCCCTGACACAGTTTGGAGAATTTCTTTCCTTCTTTCTCATGCACAAAATTAGTAAACAAAGTACAGAAACTCCCTAAGAACAAAGGGATAATTTATAAAATGTTTTTCTACAGATGGTGTAACTGTCTGACGTTGAGTCAGACTAAGATCAAGGTTATATTAAAAGCTTGGAAGTCTTAAATGATAATAGTAATGACCAGCTGTCTGAGGCTGTCTGGGAACCTCTATACAGAGAGGCCAATATGCTACTATGTTTTGAGGGAGACAATGCAGATAGCGCATCCTTGCAGCTGCAAGAACATCACAGGGAGATAGAAGGGCTAAATCAGGGCTGAATATGGTCTTGTGTTTTGCAGGTTTTTAGTTATGCTACCACAATGGAACATTTATTAGTAACAAAACATGCTTCAAGGTCTTTAACTAAATTTGAAACTTTCTGCCTATGCTGATGAATCATGTAACCATAGAAACCATGTAACCACAGAGACACCTGTTGATTTCATTCTTTTATCTAAACTTTCTACCCTGGCCAAGAAAAAAGTATATATTATTCTGTTAGAGCTTGCAAAAGTAGTAATAATAGTAATGGTAGTCGTAGTAGTAAAAACAATAAACAAAACAGATTCAAACAGTCTTTGAGCTGTTTGTGTGTCTGTTCTCCACGCGCCGACGCTCAGCCCACCTTCGGGGACTCTGTGGACCTAGCTCGGCTGGACCGCGACAGGCAACAAAGGTAAGGCAGGAGGCATCACAATCCCCGACTTGAAACTATATTACAAAGCTAGTGTGATAAAATCAGCATGGTACTGGAATCAAAACAGACCTGAAAATCAATGGAATAGATTAGAAGATACAGCCACGACAACAGACAGACTCAGCCACTTCATCTTTGACAACCGGCCAAACATGTACATTGGAAGAAAGATAGCCTCTTTAACAAATGGTGCTGGAAAAACCAGCTTTCCAAATGCCATAAACTAAAACTAGATTCATGTCTATCACCATGTACTAAACTAAAGTCAAAATGGATCAAAGATATGAATATTAATAGAGAGACACTAAATTTGCTAGAAGACAAAGTAGGTAAAAACCTCGATGACATAGAAGTAGGCAGAGAGTTTATGAACAAAACTCAAACTGTACAGGAAATGGCAAATAAATATATGAAAAATGTTCAACATCAATGATCATTTGGGAAATGCAAATTAAAACAACACTGAGATTCCATCTCACTCCAGAAAGAATGGCCAAGATAAAAAAATCAATCAATAACAAATGCTGTAGGGGCTGTGGGGAAAAAGGAACTCTTCTCCACTCTTGCTGGGAGTATAGATTGGTGCAACCACTATGGAAATCAGTGTGGAGATTCCTCAAGAAGCTAGCATTGGAGATCCCATTTGACCCAGCTATCCCACTTCTGGGCATTTTCCCAGAAGAATTGAAAACATCATACCACAGTGATATTTGTGCACCCATGTTTATTAGCAACCCAATTTGTAATAGCCAAATCTTGGAAACAATCCAAGTGCCCATCAATCAAGGAATGGATAAAAAAGATGTGGTATTTTTATACAATGGAATACTACTCAGTTGTCAAGAAAGATTGCATCGAGACTTTTACAAGTAAATGGACGTGACCTGAGACCATACTCATAAGTGAGATAAATCAAATCCACAAGTGTAAATGCCATATTGTCTCCCTAGTATAAGAAACTGAAACAGCACATATGATCCAAAATCTACAATAAATACTATGTAAGGGTAAGAAACTGCTCCAAGAGCAAAAGTAATTGGGAAAGGGAAAGGAAGGAAAGAAGAGGGAAAAGGAAAAATACATAAAGCTGTATATATGCATATGTAAGATAGCTAAAATGACAATACTGCTGAATGTATTAGTTATTGAGAAAGAACTGTTAATACTCATATCATTAGATCAATTTTACATGTCTATATCTGTTAATGTAAACAACTGTGTGGAAGGTAATGATACGCAATATTGCAACCATTGTCAAGTTCCTATCATCTTGTTTTGTAAACCTATAATGTTACTGTTGTGGATTTGCTGTTGTTGTTTGTCACTTTTGCTTTTTGTCCTTTTTTTCTGTGTTGCTTTTCTCTTGAATAAAAAAAAAGAAAGAAAATATTTATAAATTTACAGAGTGGTGTATTATTCAACCATAAAGAATAATTAAGCCTTATCACCTGCCACAAAATGAATTAAACAAAAGGGCATTATGCTGACTGAAATCAATCAAACACAGAATGACAAATATTTCAAGATCTCTTTTATATGAGAAAGTTAAATAAAGTAGATCTGAGATAGAAGAGTGATAGCTAGAGTGTGGGAAGGGCATTACAGGAAGTGGGAGAGGGTGGTTAAATTTGATTTGTGCATGTGATATGCTTATATGGGGATTCAACATTTAATCCCCATAACATGTATAATTATGAGTTACTAATTACTTTAAAATAAAAATAATTTTAAAGTTTGTGATTTAAAGTTTATGATTTATGATCAAATAATCATAGAAAACTAACATTTATACATAGGTACATAAAAGACACCAAACTGACCAATCACCCTGAGTAAATATATTAACCCAAGATCACTGATAAGGAGAGCAGGTATGTCACATTAGTAGCTATATGGAATCAGAGGTACTCTGAGAAACAATTTAAAATCATATAAGTATTATATGTAAGGAGAAATAATTAGTGTTGAAGTGAATAATTATTTAGTGTTGTTTCAAAATGCATGCCTGTAGTTTCACGTAATCATTTACACACACACAGATGTATTGGTCATATTTTCTATCAGGTAATTACATCTAGAATACTGTGTTTTAACATGCAAATGTTATGAAATACTGTCATGCGTTTATCATTTTTCAATTACAAGGATACTTGTAAATGACATTTTTACCAAAGAGATAACATTGAGCTGATAATATTAAAGCAAAGCTCTGATTTAAATAACTCCCTATGTTTCTGCACATCTTTCAAAAGTTGAATATAGCCAATAATCTTCAAAAATCATTTGAATACACTATTGAGATGAGCACAAAAGCAACTGAAATTAATAAGGCCAAAGGTAAGTAACTGGCAAATAAAAATGTCAGAATGAAAAGTTCAAAAATTTAAAGCTGGACATAATACTGGTATGAACAGAGGAGATATAATTAATGTGCTTGAAGTAAGTTAGCATTATGAAGAATGTCCTGGAATCATCTCATCAAGCACAATGCTATTTAATTACTAGAACAGTAAGATATTTTCCCCCAAGACACTGCATTTAATATCCCTCTACCAAATAAAGCCTGAAATATCTTTTCTAGTCCCTATAACGTTTTCCTAATCTCTTTCATAAGTTTTGCCCTCATTTTTTCCTACCATTCTTTCCTTGCTTCCAATTCCCTGCTATACCACTGCTAATTAAAATGAATCCAGGTAAATCAAGGTAGATTTTTTTTCCCAAAAAAGTAGAGGCTGTTCAAAGGAAGATTTTCACTGGAAATCAGACTAATAGACTCTGAAGCACCAAAATTAAAATAAGTCCCTTGAAATATATCAGTCTTTAGTCCCAAAATAACATTTTTAATGAAGTGTGCTGCTTAGTGTTCCCTTGTAGCCTATATTAATGAATTCAAATTTATGCCTCTTTGTAGGTTAGTAAAGTTTTTTTCAAAAAAGCCTTTCCTAAATCATCATAGCTGCTGTTTAAATGTAGACATATGTGCCTATATATTTTATGTTAAAAATTACACTACAGATGTTGCCATAATTACAAAAAGGACAGATTCAATGCTTATATTGTGTTACATCACTGAATTGATTGTGAATATCTGTGTTTTTCAGAAAAGTTATTAGAATCATATTTTCTTCTATAGCATACTCAGATTTCTGTATATTTGATGAAACCTTGTGATTTTCAACATCAAATCAGTTGAATTTTCATATATGTTTTGACAATATTTAGGTAGGATGTGGTTGAGAGAAGAAACATACATCATGAACATATTGATTCATTATTAGGACAAGAGTTTACTTTCCTTTATACCTATTTGGTAAATATATGCATTTAAACTTCAATATTGGGTATACAGTAACTTTTTTGATAATCACTCAACTCAGCTTAAATGCGATCAATAAATAGAAGACAATTTATATGTATGACTATCCATTTTTTAAGGAAAAATATGTATCAAGTGTCTACTCTGTGCTCATAGAAGGCTAGGACTCAACAGAAAAATGGAAAAGATAGACAATTACCTTTCTCTGACTGCTGTAAGAAATTGCTTTAAATCATGCCCTTAACACAAAAGAAATATATTTTCTCATGGTTTTGGAGGTCAGAAATCTGAAAACAAGTTGTCAGCACTGTTCTAATTGTAGAAGACCTTCCTTGCTTCCTCCACGTCTGGTGGCTGTTGGTATTCCTTGAGTTCCTTGGATTGTGGCTACAACATTCCAAACTCTGTCAACAACTTCACATTTCTTCTCTGTATGTATGACTTACGGCCACATCATCCTAGACTCTGTATCTATCTTCTCATTGCATTTCCCCCTTGTCTTCTCGTCTGCCCACAAGATTTCTTCCATGGATCTTCTGCTGAAACACTCATGACTGGATCTACAGCTCAGGTGGATAATCCAGATTATTTCTGCACCTCAAGATCTTTAAATTAATTACATCAGAAAATATCCTTTCAGGGCCGGAGTTTGGCTCAGTGGCTTAAGCGCTTGCCCTGGCAGGTGCAAGGTTATGAGTTTGATCCCCAGTGCTGCAAAAAAAAAAAAAAAATCCTTTCTTTCCTATAAAGTAACATTCACAGCCTCCAAGGATGAATATGTATACAGATCTTCACAGGAGTCATTATTCAACTCACTGGTTAGCTTTAAAAATTTACTCCTTATGAAAGTGAAAGCAAAAGAACTAAACTGATCCTCAGAAAAGTATCTAACCCAAGTATGGGAGATGAGAGAAAAGTTTCCCAGAAAGAACATGAAGGAAAATACTAATTATGCAGGCAAAACTAAAGCTGAAATATATTCAAATATGTGGAGGGGGGAAAAAAAGAATATGACACAATCAGAAAACGAAACCATCAAGATAGTAGGAGCTTAGAAAGCCTTGGCTGTGAAGTAGTGAGCCATCAGTCATGGGCTCACCTCTGGAAGAGTTTGGTAAGCTGAGCTAAAGAGTCTGAGTTTTGATGCAGCAGCATTGAGTCCAATGTCAGCAGTCTGTTCACTGAAGCTCTTTGAATAAACTGCTCTGGCTGAAATAAGGGTAGTCATGAAGGCAGGCTGGAGGTGTAAATATTAAACTGAAAAGTCCCTCAAAGAAGTCAAGTAGAGTACTTAACCTGGACTCAGCTAGGGCAGTAGCAAGGGGTATAAAAAGACATGAATAATTTTACTATAATAATCATGCCTTGAACTTGAAAGATAATAGTAAACTTTGTTTAAATAAAACAGACAAAGAGAACAGGGAGTGGAATGGAAAGATGAATTTAATTTTAGACATGTATAGCTTGAAATATATTTCCATATTTCAGGTTGATTATTCTTAGGAGAGAAATGTGTATTGGAGTAATAATTTGGGAGTCATCAATTAAAATGTACTACCTCAAATCACAAGGGACTCAGAGATGACCCTGGCAAACTTCAGAACAACAAACAATAATTGTACAGACCCCAAAACATAATATTTTCAGGAAAAACGCATTAAACAGAGGGTCTAGGAAGGACAGGGGTGAGTATACTTGTTTATGGTTGGTTGTTGGGAAGAGCATTAAAGGCAGAACCATTAAAACAGGAGTTTGTACAGTGAGGCTTAAATTACCAGTGAAGACTCACTCTTATGCTTTCCTGCTGGTCTTCTTTCCTATCTTTCAAATCTACTTTTTTCTCTTGTATACCTCCCATGCCACCACATCTGTCTTTTCTTCAGATGAAGTTTACCTTTTCCCAAAAATAACCTTTAGTAAAATTCTGTCCAGTAATATGACCAGTGAAAAAATTTAATTAACTCTCAAGAGATTGGTGATTATATTGATGAAAGAAATTAATATAAGCTAGAGAGAGTTGGACTCAGCCCTGGGTTAGCAGAAGTGGAAAGCCAGGAATTGATGCATCTTTTAATTATTAAGGGAAAAGAAAGAAACAAGAGAGTAGAAAGAAGGTATGTGGCACAGGAAGATATTTTTCTTGCTTTGGTTTTGCCTCCCTATTCCTCTCCACAAGTTTAAATACTAGTACAAAAGATAGGTTAGAAAGGAAAATCTTAAAAATAAGTGAAAGAAAATAAAAAAGAAAACTATGTGGCAGTTCCTAAAGAAACCTGTGAACCATGGTGTGGAGAGAAGTTCTATGTTTATCCTAAAGCTATAAACATTTTCCATAGTAATGGGAAACAAATACAATGGCAAAAATTCTTAGGGAAATGCTCGTGATTTTTCTGTTTTGATGACACCAAGTGTTGGTTCTCCCAATCTGAGTACCACCCACACTCTCCGTGTGAGTTAGGCCAAGCTGTCTGCTGAATGAAATAATAAGGGAGATGCCACGGGAAATTTAAGGAGAGAAAGAAGGTTAGAAAAAGCTGCTTCAGAAAACAACGAAGAGTTGAATAGGAAAATGTACAATGATTACTTATGGGTACTTCAGGTTTCACTGTGGTAGTCTGAACTTACACAAAATTCTTTCTGTTGAGGTGAAAAAACTAAGCAATATTTACTTTCTGACTGGATATTTTGGAATAAAGTAAAACTATTAAAAACAATACAACAGCAACATAGAGCAACAGCAAAAGCCATGCACTTAAAACTTATTTCACAAATCACATACATTTCAATAATTGGACATAAGATTACATTTAACAGAACATTTTTTCCAAGGTCCTAAAGTTCCTAAAATGTTGGAAATTTCCCATTCATTCACTGGACCTATTATTGATCACATCAGTTCTTATCAGATTTTTTCTTCTGAAAAATATTAAGGGAAAAATTGGAGAAGAATATGATCAGAGCAGAGAAGAGAAAGAGGGATAATGTAAACTGCAGATGAAGTTCAGCTTTTCTCCCAAATAATCTTTAGAAAAACTCTGTCCAGTAATTGAATTTCTATACTTTCTTAAACTTTATCCCTTTGGCTTCCTTGGTGTTTATATTTCCCTCTATATTTCATATATTAGACTTCAAGATCTTGGTCTTGGAATTGTAAGAATCTTCCAAACCGCATAATTTCCTTTAACTTGTGAAAGAAAGATTAAATTTTTACGTAAGTTAATGGGAAGGCAAATCCATTTCATAATTGTTAACCTGACCACCGTTCTGCCAGGCTATCTAAAAATGAATGAAATATTTTCAGCTGGGGAACAGAAGAATGCTCATCTTCTCTCATCATGTATTTAAGCGGTTTTCCATCTCACTTTTACAACCAACACTTTCCTTGAATGCAGTAGGAGAGGGAGTAAAATATACTTCCTTTTTCAAGTTTCTCAAGTAATCTCCATCAGCTATACTCTTCAAATTTTCAATCCTCCCTTACTCTTGGAAGGAACTGGAACAATAAGGTTAAAACTGAAGTCCTATAAAGTAATAAAGTATTTGACTTTAAAAACATTTTCAGATAATCCTCTTTAGAAGTTGAGACTGAGTGAACGATTAATTTAGAAAATACTGTTTTTATTCTCCTGAGGGCAAATACACATTCAGAAATTAATACCGTGTCCACATGAGAACAGAACTAAAAATATGGGGGAGAGGGGGTCAACAAAATAGATTAGTTACTGATTGTATACTCTGGCAGGAACTTAATTCTCTGTTTAAATCTAGTTTGCAGTGACATTCAGGGCTGTATGATTTCCAGTTTCAAGTTATAAAAAGAACTTTTAAACTAAGTACTACCTTATTTCCTATATGAACTACTCAATAACAAAAAGCATAGAAAAAAAGAAGCTAAAGGTGCTGCAAAATTCTTTTTAAAAATTCTTTAGAAAATGCAAAAATTTATCCAAAAAGACAATCATATTTGTGATAGGTCGCAAAGTAAAAGATGTAGAAAAATGCTTTCCCCCTTTCTCCAATCTCAGTTTTCTACAAGTCCCAAACATTAGTGGAATAAGTAACATTTTTAAATGGCTTACTATGTACACTACAGTTTTCTAAGCATTTTACGTGTAAGAAGTTATTTAAGTCTGACATCATTTCAATCAATTGGGCAATATTTTTATAGCCATTTTGGAAATGGAAAAGCTAAGGCATAGAAAAGATACGTAACTTGCCCAAGGTTGCACAAGTAGTAGAAATGAAGCCAGGATTAGGAAGTGTGGTTCTAATTTCCATTGCATTAACAATAGTGTATATTGTCTTTCACAGCTGAGTTTATAATTTCTTATGTTGCAATGATGTAGGGTGTTTCTACTATCGTTTTATTATATAGTGAACTTTACAGTGTATATAAACTTGATATTAGTAGAATGATCACTATATGATCTTGACAAACTTTTAAACAATTTTTGTATTTGGAATATAGTAATATAATAATGTTGTATATTTCATGGCTTTGTTGTGAAGATTTAACAGTAGCTTAATTTGGTATCCTGTCCATGTCAAGAGATCAATGAATGTAAGGTCAAATTTACTATAAATTCACTTTCACTTTTACTTTTATGAGAGTTTTCATTACAATCATGTTATTGCTATTATTATCAATATATTATATTAAGATTCCATGCAAGTAAATACGACTGTCCTCCCATCCTTTTAGTAAAATACCACCCACTCTCTCATTGGATCCCACTTTTTACACTATGTATAATCTTTCTGTTTTTCCCTTTACTTTGTATATCTGGTCATTATCTGTAATTTTTTTTTTTTGACAGAAGCATGATCCCCTTCTTAACAAGGTGACACCATGGTTTTCTGACATCTTTGTTCTGTTTTGTAGTTTTCAATCCTTATTACAGGAATACACGTAGAATAATGCAGTTGCCTATGTGTCATCTCACAAGGTAACACATGTGAAATGTATCTTTGTACCTTACAGGTTGTTTCACAAATTTTTAATTATCTCTTCAATGTGGTAAGATAACTATACAGGAAAAATCTCAGGCTATTCTTCTAGGAAAAATATTCAAACTATTGTAAGCACACGGTCTAAATTTATCATTTAGATTATATCAACTTTCTGCTATTCTTTCTGACTTATTTCACTTGAGCACCTCCACTTTTCTTGGAAATCACACCTTGAATCTCTTGGTATACCTGCTGTCTTCTGAATTTTCTTGCGTCTACCATCTAGGACCTGAAATTCAGACCAATATATATTGATATTAAAAATGTGATACTTGAGTTGTACATTTGGACTTGGTATTTAATATTTTACAACTTTGTTTAAACCGCCTCAAATGCATGTAACTGTAATGAAGAGTTCTAAGGTCAAATTATTAAACCCAATAACACGTCAAAGCAATCATTTGTTTTAAACCATGTGTGTGTTAAACCCATCCCACATTTTCTCTTTCTATGAATTTAGACTGTATGAGTCCAAATTTTCATTTTGTGCTTTATTTTGGTCTGAATTCAGTTAGAACTTATTCCAATGAATTGTTAGGAAAATTAAGCCAGTAAATACATAACTTACTTGGAATAGGGCCACATATAGATATAACATACACACCCTTTCTAAACTCTGAACAGTTTGAATATTGTATTTCCTATAAAACAGTGTAATCTATTCTTATGTGATAGGTATGTATGTGCCTTTTTAAACCAATAGATAGCAAGTTAATTGAAAGCAGATTTATGGCTACATCATTTATTTCCCTCAGGGTCTAATATAATATCACACACAAATTGCATATGTAATAAATATTTTATTAACAATAATCAGATGAATTGATGGTGATATTGCTGATGTATTTTATTATATCTTCATTGGGTTAAAGAAATACTGAAGCTTGTCTGGCACATAAAATGAATATTCGAAGCAGTCAGAAAAAGATATAGACTACTACATGTTGTTTCCTTTAAAGTTTTCCTATATCCAATATATTTACATATATAAAATCAATTAGTTTGCTCAGAAACATTTTCGTGAAGCAACCTCTGTTTCCATAAGAAGAACTGAGGCTCATAAATGGTAAGTGAGGCCAGGGATGTAGCTCAGCAGCACGAGTGCCTGCCTGGAAAGCACAAGGTCGTGAGTTTGATTCCTGGTACTAAAAAGGTACTTGATTTGCCCAAAATCATATTGTATAATTCTGTAATGGATGAAGTCAGTGTGTGAATTTAAAGTATCCAAATTTCCCTTAACCTTAACCTAATGATAACCCTATTCAATTTTTGTAATAAGAAGCAGCTCACTATAATTTATCCTTGTAAGAAAGAAGGCCTGTGTAATGTGCGCCAGGTTTATTTCATTTGCTCATTTCTGAATATTCATTAACTGCAAAGAAAAATCTATACTTCAAAATCTATTTCTTTCATGAATACAAGTTTTATCTTTCCAACTGACTAGAAAATTCAAAGTGGCCACAATGCAATATTCTTTTTCTGTTCTCCAACTCTACTGAAGAGAATAGGAATTTCATAAAGTAGCTGCATTGGTTTCATAGTTTCTATCTTCTTTTATACATTTCTTTTTTCAGGATAATCAAATTCATCTTGTGGCCAAGATTTATACAATAACAACAAAAGTAGCTCTCAAATTCTTTCAGGTATCTAGTGTAAAAAAATGCCTATATGAGAGGCAAGAGTTTTGTTTTTATAGGAAATACTTCTTGTCAGAGCAAATAAATATTTCTTCTCTCCTTTTTCTCTTCTGTTAGAAATTCTAATTTTTAAGAGTTTTCAAAACGTAAGAAAACAATTCAAATGATTTTTGCAACAAAAATAAAATTAAAAATGAATTATCAACCTAATTGGTATGTGTTCAACAACAACAGCAACAACAAAAAGAACATGAGAAAAGCCCTCTTATTTCTAGATCCTATTTGTTTATTCAAAAGTGTTCTCCACTGAATTCAACACAGTGATATTGCTCTGCTGTTCTGTGTAGACAATGCCTGTAAAAAGAAACCACCTGTAAATATATGTTAAACAAACACTAATTACTTTGCTAAAGGCAATAGTTGCTTATAAATACTTGTCTAACATTAATCTATATCCCTTAACCCTTGTTATATATTTCTTAAAATGTTGAAGGCTTGGTCCTCTTTGCAACAGTACTAAAAAGGACTGCCAACTTTTCATAAAAAAAGCTGATCTGAGGAAGAGGCATGAGATGTCAGAGACCACAAGGTGAAAAACGCTAGAGTCTGAATTCAAATCTAGATATTTAATTGTAAACCTTATGTAATGACCTACTAAAAGTGAACAAAGCACTGTGAATATACTATTACTTCTCCTTAATTAAATTCATTGAGATGATCTTTCTGGGAAAACTTGTTAACTTTAGGTGGCAGTTTTGACAATTTGGTCATTTTAATATGAGAAAAATATTCAAATTTATTATAATAATTATCTCTGACTTGCTAGACTGCAAATATTGAAATACCATTGTATGAGTATTTGGGCATTTAAAGCAATGTAAAATTAGCTTTCTTAGCCCTCATGGACATAACATCACTCCTACAAAAGGCAGTTGGTAGCTACTACCATACTCTATGGCAACAGCAATTGTGTTAATTATATTACAATACAGTTCTGAATTGTCCTATTTATACTCAGTGAGATTCTAAGAGGCTAAATCCTTTTGCGATTCTCACAGTAGCTAAATGGATATAAGCATTCCTAGAGACAGCTGAATTTTATCTTTTTCCATACTTTGTCTCAGAATTACATTAATCATATTTAAGTGGTACATCATTCAAGATGATGAAAAAAACAAGAGGTTTTACAAGTTAAAAATGCTGTGGGATATGCAACAGTTGGGTCGATTTAATTTTTCTTGATAAATGAAGGCAAGCGTGTGTAGATATATGTGTGTGTGAGTTGCTACACGAATATATGAAATGAATATATTTGAGAGAACTGCTATAGTAGCCTTCATTTTTTTTTCAATCACAGCAAAGGGGAATATTAGAGAAAACATTGGTGTGACTTAAATTGAATTCACCATCAACCTGAAACATATTTTTATTTTTAACTACCTTTCTTAGGGGACTTTAATGAACTAAAAATAACAGATTTCTCATATTAATCAATGTGGGTGAAGGCAATCATATATATTTGTGCCTGTCCATACATAGCTTCAGAACATATGATTTTATTTGGTTTTTTATCTTGCCTATTCAACATTAGAATTATATTTTGAGATCATTTAAAAATCCTCAGTTGCATGACATGACAGTTGGAGGTTTTAAGGGGAGTAATGTCTATGATAGTTGGTCTTATCTTTATTGTCACTTTCAGAACCTTCTATTGTTTCATGTCTCTCCACTTTTAGTTCCATGACAGTAGGTTTATAAATATATATGCAAATATAAAGGAAAGAGACTAACAACATAATCTTATCAAATAGGTTTAAGGATCCTAAATACTTTGTCCTCAAACTCTTCACCATCAGCACCTCAAGCAAGGGAGAGATGGAAAAGACTGACGAACAAAGCATATTTGTATCTGATTTTAAGGTTCTGTATGCCTCTGACACGTGGTAGCTACTCCTGATAAAATATTTTTAAACAAACAAATCACCATCTTCTCTATCCCACTTAAATCACCCAACCAGTCTTACCTTCCCCTGTATTTTCCAGCTTGATTTGGCTCCTATTAAGGGCAAAACTTATAGTAGGCTAATTGATTCAGCACAGCTTGTCTAACTCAGAAATGAATGAGGGAAAGGGAAACCATCTCATTTTTTACCAGATTGTGAACAGAAGTCTGTGTCACAGTCTGTCTCCCAGGGGGCAGTGTGATGAACTAATCATGTAGTGATCTACTAGGTCAGAGCAAATAATTAAGGCACTTGTTACAGTGGTCTGTGTGATGCCATCCTGTGGTGATTCTGAATGGATTTTCCATAAATTTAAGGAAAGGTTCTTTAAAATCCTAATTTAAAATCTACATCACAGCTGATTAAGAAAAGGATGGCTCAAACTAATGCATCATTTCACAGGTAGTATGTTGAGAATGACTGTGTTCCATGCAGAAAAGAAAATTTCCCCTGTTCTTAGCTCTTCCAATATCTAAGGTATCAGTTGAAAAAGGAACACACACTTTACAGCTTTAGCGATCAGCATTACAAAAGAAAGTGTAAGACAGTTTGCACACACTAGAAACCAATTGCCTGACATTTTTATATTATAAAAAAAGTTTAAAATGCCACAGGAGAAAAAAAGTGTTCCCAGTCAAGAGAAAGACTCCCCATGAAGTAGGGATAGGATTAACATTGGAAGAGTTACGTAAAAATGCTTAGGAATCTCTTCAGGACTTTTTTTTTTTTTTAATGGAAGTTGAGTCACACACTGTTAAGCACAATTTACATGTGGATTAGACTAAAACTAAAATAGTACTTCATAATACTTTCTATCTTCTAGGTGGGCTTTTACAGAACTTTATATATCCTATTACATGACAAGCATGAATAGTTTCATTTTATAAGAAAGAAATGTGAAATTTTGGAAATATAAATTATACCAGTTCAAAATGACTCATAGTATCTAGTGTTTCAATGTGTTAGAAAATCCAGGACAAACATAAACTCTTAAAATCAATTTTGATAATTCTCAGACTGTCCGATATAAAAATTTTTGACCTTTATTTTTATTTCAAAATTTACAAGATAATCTTCATACTATGAATGTTCTGTAACTTATTTCATTTTCGATTTAGTTGTTAAATTACTATTATAGCTTCCTTTTTATATAAAAATTTTTGATAATCTTATGTATTTAAGAAAAGAAAGTGTTTAGGTGTATTTTTCTATATATAATTGAATATGTAATTAGAAGGAGAAATATAGTAATACTGGATATAAGACCTTTATTCTAAAATATTATGCAGCTCAACTAAGACCTAAATCACCTAAATATGCAAATGTGAATTAATTCCAATGCAGCTAAAATCAGAAACAGCAAATATTTGTTTAAATAATGAATGAAGATTCACCAAAAAAAATCATACAGCAATCATTCTCAGTGAAATATCTTGTTTGCCATCAATAGATTATTTTCACTATTACATATGTTTTTAAGTAAAATAAAGAAGATACTTATCTCAGCAACAAAAAAACTCTAAATCATCTGAAAGTATAATGATTTAATAACATGAATACAAAAATTATAAAATATTTTAAAATTTTTATGAAACTTAAAAATCTCCAAAACTAACATTTATGTCAGTGATCTGATTTTAATTTTGGAATTTTCAAGCAATTAAAAGATCCATAGAAAAATTTCAGTTGCATTATGTTATCAAAACTCTTTTATCATTCTTTTCTGGTTCAATGAAGGAAAAAGGGAAAATCCTTAAATAAGTAATTTGGGGATTGCTGCTTACTTTTTCCCTTTTTTGCATCATAGATGCAACAAATGTATAAAACTCATACAGGATTATCATATCACATCTAAAGTAGAACCATTAAATATAAGCAATTGATTTGGAATAGCACACTAATGTGAAAAGAAATGCTTTAAATAATAAACTTTGTGAAAATACACACAACTTTCTGCAGTGTTTATATTTTACTCCTTTTATTTCAGATTATATAATAAACATTCTTTATACCAAACAATAGCTATAAAAACTATTCATGACATGATCTGGTAGAGCGTAAATTAAGAATGCTTAAAAAGTAGCAATTTCATAATTTAGAAGTTCCCAAATTAAATTGTTTCTTTGTAGCCCACTGATATTATTAAATTCTTTAAAGTAGTGAAGGTATCTCAATTCCTGTACTACTAGCATGCCACACTTAGAACCAGAACCACTGGTTATTTCACACCACAACTGTAAAAATAGACTGCTCCCATGGGCATGTGGCACTTTTTAAATAGCTTTTGTACTTATCTCTGTCAATACCTCAATCATCACATTATCTTTCTCCTCAGGATTTTACCACTTGGAGACAAACATAGAAAAGCTGGTTTCTGAAGAACACTTAGCAATTAGCCAATAAAATTCTTTTTAAACTAAGTTGCTAAAATTAAACAACACATTACCCAACAGTCAAATTATATGCTAGGATTGAAAACCTATGTAATTAGCCAAGGTACTTACAATAAAATATGGATACATAAGCAAAATACTACATCATAATATTAAACAGGCTTAATTCATCATTGTAAGTCACTTTTACTTAATCAAATATGTTAATGACTTGATTTATCCAAAACTTATGTAATGACATGAACATATCTACTTGAATTTTTATTCGTAAGAAAGAAGTAGTTGTAACATTATTTAGGTGAGTATATGATCAACAAACATTTTAGGATTGGAGACTACATTTTCTTCTTCTCTTGGTTTCAAAACTTTTATGAAGGACTATTAAACAAGATATTCATCAAGCTGAGTCTTTTTAGAAGTAAACTTTGAAAGTCACTGATTCTTTTGCCACATATGCTTTTTATATCCATTACTTTAATACTGAAAATTAAGTATCATTTGTGGCATAGAAGAACATAAAACAAGGAACTGGTTTGAAGATTTTAATGACAAGGCAAAGAGCTGGAATTACTACACTTTATTTCTTAAATGTCATTGGACAAATAATTTTCTCATTAGGGTCAAAATCAATAAAGCCAATGTGAAAGTTGTAAAGAGCTCATTAATAAGATTAATTAGTGCTCTTTGTTAGCTACACCAGCATATACATCAATTAGTAATTGCTAATTGAATTAGCAAAATTCAAGAAAAAAGCTTGCTTTTCTTATTTATCATTATTGGAATGAAAAATTTACATATAATTGTACTGACTGCTACTGTTATTAAAACTTTGTGGTATACCGAAAGTTGGAGGAATAGATTCAGATAGGAAAAAAAAAACAAAACGAAACAGTTACAAGTCCAAAGTGCCCACCTTTATATCCCTGCAATGGAATGACAAAACAGAACATACATTCATGAAAACTCAAATTCTTATTAGAAATAATGGTAAATATCAACAGCTAAATGAGAATATGTCAGCACTTTCCTCAACATGCAAATCCACTCGCTATCTTTAAAGTTTAGTAATGACTTTGTATCACAGTGAAAAAGCAAGTTACTTCCATATACATTACAACAAACCACTGGAGTAAAAAGCAAATTAAACTTCAAGGGTAAGAACAAATAAGCAATTGCCATTAATGCATATTGCCGTTGTCTAGAAATGGACTTCCCGAGCACCTTCTATGTGTGGAAGGCACATTGTGTACATGGGTGATGACCCTTGAAATTAAGAATATTAATATTCCAAGATGAGATATAAGACTAACTGGAAAAGTATTACATCAATTTCATGAAGACCGAATTTTATTTTAAAAGTTTAATTACAAAATCTGTTCAGTTTACTAATAAACAAATAATTTAACAATGTTGATTTTCATCAATATTTTATGAAAGATACTGTGCATTCTTGCTTGCTAAGGAAGACAGGTATTTTGATCCATGTTAAATTACGAAACATATGCACACAGATGGGCTGTATAAATAGCATACTATATGGTGTTACTGATATAAATGACAGATTTTTAGCCACAAACTGTTATCATCAGACTGTGGAACTGAATGGATAGTCATATTAACTCTGCCTGTGTTTCCTACCATACCACCTTAGCAACAAGGGTAGGAGAGACTAAGTTTCCACAAGGTAAAAATTTGCTGCTTAGCAAAAAGTACAACTGAAATAAGGAAAAATGTAACTTGTTTGTTAAAAATTCTACAAAATTTCAGTGATATAGGTGGCCCAATTTCCTGTAATATAAGCATACAAACAACACACAAGGCAAAACCCAATGCCTGTAATTGAACTTACACCAGACCCACTTGACCTCCCATAGTTAGGCATCCACTTCCACCCCAAATCAAACTAAGACAAAATATAGAAAGCATCTTTTCTTCTTTCTCTCTCTTATTCCGCTTTTCCAGTGCATTTACTTTTTATCACACCATTGGCTACAGTCTTAAAACAAGTACCTGCTTAAACCTCAAAGTCTCAAGAGTCTTGTAAAATCAACTCATTAAAGACTTGGAAGAAAATCCAAATCTAACCTAAGAAAGGGTTGCATGCCTTACCAATCGTCCTGTGATCTTTTCTGTGGCTGGTACTTACCTGCTGTTCCCCAGGCTCTGTAGATTTCACCAGGTGTTTATCCTTGTACAGAGACCAGAGACCAATATTGGGCAGGAAAATTAAAGCCACCATGAATAATAAAGTCATCTGCAGAAATCTCTTCTGTTTCCTCTTCATGGCAAATGGTAACAGAGGAGAAAAGTTAAAGGAGATGGCTCCCTGACTGCTTCTTGTGTTTAATGCCAAAGTCCTTTCCTTTCCCCTGCGAAGCACCAGAAACTGAGGGGAAGCTACAAACTTTTGTTGCGTGCTCAGCACCAATCTGCACGATTCAGAGGGAGTTGGCCATCTGCAGAACAAACGCACAGTTACTTTTCCCCAGAAAACTATGACGAAGGCATAATCTATTGGCTTAGAAATAAATGACTCCACTGAGAAAATCATTAAGTCTATTGACCTCCATTAATACAAAGGAATGGAGTAAATATGATCGTTTTATAGACTAATGATAAGTTATGAAAAAGGCAATAGCACGCTAAAGACTTCAGAGCTGCTGCTTCTGGGGTTCTCCTTTGCCCGCCCTGCCCACTGAGGATGGGGGTCTGGGGTGGGGAGGATCAGGTCAGGACAGAACTGATTGACTGGGAGGGAGTGACTGACTTGTCCCCATCAAGTGTCAGGAAGAAAAGTGTCCGCTTTTGGCATTGGCACATCACCTTCCTGGTCTTCCCAGAACATCTCCTCCTGTGCGACCCTGGGAATCACCCACCTGAACTCAAGTTCAACTCCCTCCGGAGCCAGCAGACTCCGCGGGGATCCAGAGCCACGTTCTCCAGGCTAGAACTGCTGTTTGGCTAGAGGTCCACAAACTCCGGGAGCCGCTGGCGTTCCCCAAAGGCTCCCCTCAGGCAGAGGCTGGGAGACCTGGGAACCTGGCGGAGAGGAGGCTACAGATGTCAGCCGAGTCCAGCCAGGAAGTGCGGGCGCCGCGCCGCGCCTTCCCCTTCCCCTGCCCCTTCCCGCGCGGTCCTGGAGCAGCTCCTCCGCCTGCGCGCGCTCTGCCCAGCAATCTAGCCCCTTGCTCGGGCTGGGCGACGCTTTCACGCTCCGCTGTTCATGTCACCATTCTTCTCCGGCCACGGAACCAAGCCAGACAAGCATCGCGAGCACCTAAGAGGCAATGTTTTCAAATCTCCTCTCGGAAGGCAGGGGACGGCGGGCGGCGAGGTTCGGGTCTCCGCCGGGCTTCGGGAGTGGGCGAGGACTCCGGAGGCTGCGCGGGGCGGCGGCGCCCGCTCCCCCGCCGTCGCCAGCCCTGCGCGGAGACACCGGTGTGGACCACGTGCGGGAGCCCCGAGCCGCGCGCGGAGGGCGGGACCCCGAGTGGGTGGGCGATGCCTCCCGGCTTCCAGATGCTATATAAACAACCCCAGCCGTGAGGAAGAGGAGGGCGAAGACTGGCGGCAGAGGCTGGGGAGCTCCCGCAGACCACGCGCGCGGATCCGCTCTTTTGCTGCCAGGTCTTTTCGGGGCAACCTCGGGATGAAGAGGATCCTGGCTCCCCAGTGATCTCACCCAAAAGGCGCCAGGCCTGAGATTCCGGTGGAAAACTCGCCATGCGCCCGCCAGTTTGCCCGGGATTCCTCCATGGTGCCGAGGGGCTCGCAGTGACCCCTGCTCGGCAGCGACAGGAGGCGGAGGCGCCTCTGGGCTGGACCGTCCCCCCAGGAGGGCTTCCCCGGTCGGCCTTGCGTCCCGTCCCGCCGCTCAGGCCAGGTACGTGGAGGGGAAGGAAGAGAAAGCGGATCCCGGGGCGAGGCGGGCTTCTGCTGGAGCAGCTGCTGGAGGACACTGTGGAGACTCCTCCGGCAGCTCTGCTTGGGTCTGCACACCCCCGGGGCCCGGTTAACATTTGGCAGTACCACTCCCTTCTTTGCACGCCTGCACTCGGGCTCCTAGTCAGTGCAAGAGCTACCTGCCCCTCTCTGATCTGGAGCACACTTCCGTCAATGGCCAGGAAACGTGGGGATGGAGCTAAGTCTCTGGCAGATGGGACCCCCTCCCCCTGACCCCAAGACTGAAGCACCAGCGTCCCACTGCACAGGCACGACCCCGTGGCACCCTCTCCGAGGGTCCAGCGTTCCTAGTTCTGTGAGCGCTTGCTGGGTACCCTCGGAATCAGGTGCCCTCACTCCTGAGAGAGTGGGGCCTTAGGTGAGCCCGCTGCGCAGGCTGGCTCAGCCTATCCAGAGCCAAAAATGTACCTATGGCCACCTCTTTGTCACAAGCTAGACATGACGCCTAGAAGCTTGGGATGGATGAGACTGCTCTCCGAACGGTATTTCTTTCCCTTTCTTTATTGTTTTCCTCCATCTCTCTTCCCCTTCTCTTTTCTTCTTTCCCTCTCCCTCCCCTTTCCACTCTCTCACTTAAGTGTCTCCCTTGAGAAAGACATAGATTTGAGTGTGAAGAGTTAATGCTTTAAACTCTTCACATTATGCATTTAAAATGGATTTGAACAATAGAGACTGGCTGTATGACTTGATGAATAAAGCTTAATGCTGTGATACTTGCTTTTCTGTGAATCGATTCTATTTTAAAAGAGTAGAAACAGAGTTAATAAATGTTTTTGAATGTGCCCTTTCTATAAAGAACGTTTATCTTTAAATTTTGCACACGTGCAATTTAAGAATCTGGAGAGCAAGGGGTTTAATTCTTCATCCTCCCACACACATACACTTTTATACTCTGAGTTATTTTCTAACCTCCTTTTTCTTTCTAAGCGCAATTCTGATACATGGAAATATGAATTCTGGGAGGCAGTAGAAGAACGAGGAGAGATTTTTGGGGATGATCAAGTCTCAAGGAAAAAGAATTTTGAAAATTATTTAAGTATATTGGATATTTATTTCTTGTCAATGGGTGTGGTTATTGACGATGTAAAAAGGAAAAAAAAAAAAACCTTGAGGGTACACTTGGAATTGAAAAGTTAAAATCCCTTTAAGATCAGTACACCTTTTAAAGAAATTCCTGACTTAGAAATAGACATACTGTCATTCTATTTGCTAAATCTAGGATGCTTTGGTGTCGTTATCCTAATAAATGTCATGTGTAGTAGGGCACAGAACATTATTAATGACAGTGAATAGATATAACCATTAGTTCTCCAGTCAAATACATGCAAAATGTATAGTAGAAAGTAGGAGAAAAATATGCTCACTTTTGCATTTACATTGTAGACCATCACTTTTGCTTTTCTCCATATCTACTGAATTTATTTATTTTTGACTCAGAGAATAATTTCCCCTTTCTGTGCAAGCTGGAGTTCTCTTACAATTCCACGTGTAAACTATTAATTTATAACAATACATCTAAGAAAACTTGATACTTTAGATTGAATTTACAGAGAAAAAAGTGTTAAATTAATTGGTTAGATAATTCAAATTAAATGCCTATATAGACATAGGAAATCTTTCACTTGGTTATTAAGATTGATTTACTTGAAATTCTTATGTCTTTTCAACAGATTTAATGTTTGCATCTCTGTTATGTTATAGTTCGGTCAGCAACCTCAGGTAATCAGAGTCTCACTGTGCCTAGTAATGTGCTAATAATTGTGGCGACACATACTTTAAAAAAAGCAACTGCATCTGTAACCTTCAGTAACTTACACTCTGGATGCAAATATAGCATAAGGACAATTGAAAGCTACTTGTTGTACTCCTAAACTGGGCCAAGCTGAAATCCTACTTTAGAAGATGTAGGAGTATGTTGTATTGGTTCTCTTTTTATATCCCAAAGTTCACTGAGTTATAATAAGTATTTTGCTATTTCTTATGATTCTGTGCATTGAATAGGTTCAGCTATGTTGTCCTGCTGTGCATGACAGAGGCAAGGGCCTGGGGGTTGGTCTAGGCTGGTAAAGGTGGATAGCACTGGACTCTGACTTTTGGTTGGAAGATAGCCTGAGACATTCACTTAGAGCTCCTAGTCCTTCTCTACATAACCAAGGGTATGACCTAAGCTTCTTGTAACATGGCCGGTGGAATCCACATGAGAGTTCTCCAAAAACGTGTGTCAAGAGGGAGAAATTAAAATAGGACTATGTCTTCTTAAAGGCTAAGCTTAGAATTGGCACAACTTGCCTTCTGCAGTAATCACTGACCCAGGTTCAGGGCTAGTATGGAGGTGGGGAAATAGAAGAGACATTTTAATGAGAGATTTGACAAAGAATGCATGGGCATCTTTAATGTGCTACAGACACCCAAAGGCACAGAGATGTGAATTCATAAAAAGGCTACCCTGTTTAGCAAGAGGATAATGGAAGTGGTTTTCACAGCAGTACTAAATCAAATAACTCAGCTGCTATGAAGATAATGAATTGACTTACGTTCATTTCCTTAGCATACTGAAAAAAGTAAAAAGAAAGATTTATGATGACATGAATTGAACATACTTTGAAAGAAAGAAACGTTCTTGATTTCATTATATCAGCAAATAGCATCAAATAGATTAGTTTAAACTTTTGCATGTGAAAGACAGTATTTGTTGAAAGTCTAGTTCATACAGCAAAGGAAGGTCAACAATAGCTATCTTTGAATAGCCTTTATCTTTCAATGTTTTTGTCTCAACACTGTAGAGCCTGAAGCTGTTAAGCATTTGTTATTAAAAGTAGCAAGATTTACAAACTAGTACAACCACTGTGGAAATCAGTATGGAAAGTCCTCAAAAAACTAAAACTAGAAATTCCATTCAACCAAACCACTCCCCTTCTAAGTAATTTCCAAAAAGGTTAAATATAATATGTCACATCTCACATATCCCATGACACAGGCTTAATCATGTTTATTACAGCACAATTCATAGTAGCTAAATCTTAGAGGCAAACTCCATGTCAGTGACGGTAAGCCTTTTGGAGTGCTCCATGATGCAAGCAGCCTGTTTCAGTATGTGTGCCGTAGCTTCACCCCACCGCTTTATGTCCATCAATGAATGAATACAGAAAATGTGGTACTTACATACAATGGAGTACTACCCTGCCACAAAGAAGGTTAGACTGGAATCATTTGCAGGAAAACACATATACTTTGAGACCATCATGTTGAATGAAATAAACTGGACATGCAAGTTTAAATGTCACATGGTTTCTCTTTTATGAATAGCTCAAAATACAAATTAAGAACAAAATAAAAGACAGATAATAGAAAGTATGGAGATAGATCTTTCTCAAATGGCAAGAGGACCAAGAGATAGAAGGAGAGGGGAGGAAGGAGTAAAGAAGGGAATGAAAAACAAATTAAGACATGCTATGTCCAGGTACCAAGGACTCACAAGTAATGTAAACATTATGTACTGCAAACATGTACTAATGAAAAAATTTTGAGTATATTTATTGTAATTTTATCAGTGAAGCAAAACTTTATTTTACTTTCCATCTCATATATAAATAGTTGTTATACTGTTATTTGCGGGAATAATGACAAGCAAAATTTCTGTAGTTGTACATGTTTGATACACATGCAATTTTTTTCCAAATATCTTTGATATGTTTGAATCCTCGAATAGGACACCTTCAGATTCAGGAAAAACTACATTTTCTCTTCCAGTTTACTTAGTTAGCAAACTCTTACTTAGCACTTATAAACCAGGCCTGTTTCCAAACATTAAGTCTTTTCATCTTATAAATAATCCTAGCGTGTATTTTCTATCAATAACTACATTTCATGACTTGGAAAGTTTAGGCAAGACATGACAATCATCTTGCCCAAACAAGGAATGACAAATGCAAGGGGAAAAATCTAAACCCAGGCATTTTGCTCCAAATTCTATAGTGTTAATCACTATAATAACTTTTTGTAAACTTTTTTTGGGGGGAATTTGTTAACCTTCTCTGGCTCTGGCTCTGGCTGTCTCTCTCTCTCTCTGTCTTTCTGTTTTGTACTATTTTTACATATGTGAGAAGATTAAAGGAACTAAAGGAAAAGCCAAGTTTTGGAAAAATGCTGGTCTAGTTTTATAAACTTGAATTTTCTCCATTCATATTTTTTGTGGAGTATAAGTAAAACATTTATACTGGAGGTAAAGTTATTTTGTCAATTATAATTAATTTTATGGTCCACACCTATATAAATGTAATTTTAATTTTATTTTTTATGATTATGATTATAGCCAGGGATATAGTTCAGTGACACAGTGCCTGCCTTGCAAGCACGAGGTAGTGAGTTTGATGCTCTGTACAAAAAAAGATTGTAATTATATATATCACACATGAGATTTGTATGTTAGATTTATATGTTTATCTTATTCTCTCAAAATACTTGGAACTTTTTAAAAAGTGTAACTTCTTATGACTTTATCATATTTGGGTTGAAGGAGTAAAGTGCATTTGTTTCAATAAGTCAAAATTATTTTGGGATGATGAAATAAGTGATAATAAAGTTAATGTTAAATTTGAAGGACCGATATTTTTATAACACAAGATAACAGAAACAAAAATCCTTAATACAATTAATAAGATAAAATAAACCAGATATGTTTATAATAACTCAATATTAGACACCATAAAAAATTTTAAAGGTACAGTTAAAAACTGAAGCCAACGAAGCATGAAATATGCTTAAGAATATGACTTTTCTTCTTTCTCTTCTTCCTTTTTTTCAGAAGGGAAAATAAAGAATGACATATATGTATTATATATTGGATGGTCACAGTTATTGTGACAAAATACTATGTACATGAAACAAAGTAAAACTATCAAAATTTACTGTATTTGAGACATAATTGTAGCTAATTAATAGGCATTTATTTAATTTTTTAAATGATCCAGGAAATGCAAGTAATGAGGACACTATGGGGAAAATTCTTGTCTTGGCGTGATGAAAAATAAAGCAGGTCAAGTGTAAAGAAACTTGATAGAAAGAGAGGGAGAGAGTGAAAGAACGAGACAGAGACAGAGAACACAGAAAGAGACAGAAAGACAGAGAGAGACAGAAAGAGACAAAGAGACAGAGAAAGAGACAGAAGCACAGAGAGATAGAGAGAAGGGAATTGGGCATGCCAGGATTTAGACCAGTGTAATTTCAAATCAAGGAAACTGGAAATTTCTTTACTTGATTAAGTGACACTCGAAAATATATTTGAAGCATATAAGGAATGACCCTTGCATATTATGAGAATGGAATTTCAAGTAACAGAAATAACAAGTGAAAAGCCTTGAGGTAGAAATTTGGGATTTTAAAGAACAGTTTAGGATATCACTGGTCTGGAATGGAATGGAGTGCACTGCATTGGGAGAAAAAGGTGGGTGTGGTATCCCACACCTGTAACCTCAACACCCTGGAAAGCTAAGGCAGGAGGACCATAAGTCTGAGAGTGGGCTGGGCAATTTACCAATTTACCAAGACCCCTCTGTCCTAAAATTTAAAACAAAATAAAAGAAATAAAAAAGAACCAGAGATGTAGCTCAGGGTAAAGGTTCTTGGAAAAAAAAAAGCAGAATAATGTGTGGGGAGGTAATGGATAATGACACATGAAATGAAGGCTCATATCAAGTATTATCATCTATGGTATAGGTTTTGCCACTTAGTCTAAGTAAGACAAGAAGCCACTTAAGGAACCAGAGTGGAGGCTAACATGATCTGACTTACTCATAGATTATCCTGGCAGCTATACTGAAAATAAATTATACAAAAATAAGAAGGGATAAAGATATCAGGGTGTCTTGCATCAGGCTAGTAGTAATGGAGATAAAGAAAAGTGCTCAGAATATTTTTATAACGTTCTTTTCATAAAACTACATGAAATAGTGGGTGAAATGAATATGAAATGTGAAAGAGATATGCCAGTACTCCAGGGTTTTGGTCCAAGCACTTGTAAAACTGGACTTGTGTTTTTAGATAGGAAAGTCTTGGGGGAAACCAGTTCAAAGAAGATCAAGTATTTGGTTTTGGAATTATGGAACTGATACAGTTAATAGAGCAAAAGATTGAATAAGCATTGGGATACGAAACCGTGGTATCTGGAACATGAGGATGTTTGTAGATTCTGACTTGGTGATACAAATATGAAAGTGACTAGAGTCCTTAAGATAGACTGACAGCCCAGGAAACTTAGCATGGGTATATAATAGAGCTAGAAAATGTGCTCGGTTTTGAAAAAGTAAGAAGAAAGAAGGAAAAGACCTTCAATGCAGTCACTAATTATTTAAAAGAAGCTAGTAGAATCAAATGAAGAAAACCTCAAAGAGGAGAGAGGCATCAGCTTCATAAAATAAAGCTGAAATGTCAAAGACAAAGTGAGCAAAATCATCATTGTATACTGCAATTGCAGATTATTTACTTTCCTATTAAGAATTTAAAATGTTAGCAGCATCATGTGCAGCAAAAGTAGCAGTTCAGATGCTAGACAGGATGACCTCTACAGAAAATCTGATAATGAAGTTTTAATTAACATAATTATGTCAAGCACTTAACAGCTAAAGCAAGGAATGCATTTAATTTTGTGCAATATAAGCATACTGTATTTATCTCTGAAAGCAATTATCAAAAGAAAATGAAAAGATTTCAAACATTACTATTTCGTGAGAATTTAAATTATTTTGCTTTCCTATTGTGAAACTAACACAAAAGGACTTTAAACTCACTGCAAAAAAACCTTTCAAGTTTTTAATGCCATCCTTTAAAAAAAAGGCCAAAATATCACTGGGTGAGGCATCCTTGCTTTCTAATCCTTCCTGAACACTTGGTTTGTTGATAGCTAGCCTTTTAATAATGTGCACAACAAATTTTATTAAGAAGTTACACTTCCTGAAATATATGCTAGATCATCTTCATAAGATAACTGTAAATCTCAGATTTCAGATCTCATGCGTTTCTGTTCCTTTTTTTTTTCTGGAAGTCTTTCAGATCTAATTTAGATTTCTCTCTTTCTGTCTCTGTCTGTCTGTCTTGTGTATGTGTAAAGTTGATACTACAGGTAATCAGACAGAGAAATGTACTCACACATCTATCAGAATGAATATGACTTAACAGTTTTACATAATGCCTCCCAGTTCTTTGAAAATAACATTTTTTTTAAGTGAAAATGAGTGCAGTTATTGCATATGAATAGATGTGTCACAGTGTTGATGGCAAGAGTGGCATTAACTAAGAACAAATGGTAAAAGCAAATTCACATGCAGTGTATCTTTACAACTTTTGTGTTTCATAAGATCATCAGCATAATCGCTATCATCTTCTATTCAGTGCTCACTCCTCGCTGTTTCTCTATTCAATATGTAATTCAGTCTGAATATTTCAGTTTTGATTATATCTACCCATTATTTTTAAAACTCAAAGATGTCTTCATATTAATTATGTCTGATATGCCTATGAATTACATTAACAATTCTGATACTGTAAATTATTTGTAACCTTGTCTGTTGGGAATTTCAATTTCACCTCCAGACAAGTAAGTATGTTTTGAGATATCCTTTGACAATCTCTAAGAGGCTATATGTAGTCAATACAGTGGTAATGAAATGATAAAGGAAGAAAGGCAAAGAAACGTTCAGAATCCATTTTCTCCTTGTCTGAATGACTTGCAAACGATGTGGCTATCCTGTTATTTTATGACTGTAGTTTTGGAATGTTATACCTATTGCGAACATTAATGTGATAATCAAAATAGAAAAGATAGATATACACCTTGTGAAATGTTAACAAATTTTGACCCTTGAGTTTAATGTAAGTGGAATAAAATCAAAGCCAGGATCAGCTAATGGGATCTCATTGATTACTTAATCCTTTTTCATGACATTTCTCTGTAAACAAGAGTGAAAATTAAAGTAAACTTAATAGTAAACTCACCTTTCAAAATTGAAAAGAATCTTCCAAATCATACCTGCTGGTGACATCTGCTTTAGGCTAAATTCGAAGTATCTTGATCAAGACAAAAAGTATTTTAGTACACTACAATGTAGTTAGCAATTAATGTTTTTCTGTTAATAACAATGCATTGTTACTGCCAAAGTTAATTACTCATAGTATCTATAAAATGCTTCAAGCACATTAAAATATTTTACTTTTATTATCTAATTTGATGTTTATGAAACTCTTGTATTATAGCTACTTTTGGTAAAAATTGCTCCTTTGTAAAATTTATGTAACCAAACTTTGGGAGGGTAAAGCAGCATGCAAAGAGTAGCTCAGGTAATATGTCTCAGATCTGAGAATTTAAAGGGTGTCTCTTTAATCCTACCATCTGAATTTATTATATATGAATGAAAGTGTACATATGGAGCTACAAATAATTAATTGGCTTAAACTTTTAAAAAATAGATATACTCCTGATTAATTTTAAGATATTGGATTTGGCTGTTGTAAAGTAAGAATGATACTTGCTTTTGTCAGCTTTCCTGTTGCTGCTGCAAAATGCCTAACATCCACAAATTAAAATAGTAAAAGGTAAGTTAGCCTCACAGTTTTGTATGGTTCAGTCCATGTTAAATTGACCTCAACGCAGAAAGGCTTGGTGGAGAAGTTAACTTCTAAACATCCTTCCCCCTCATAAATTGTATTAACAACCTTATGAAAGAGACTCCAAGCTGGTCTGTGGGTAGCTTGCTCTTTTGCCCTTCCACAGTATTTACGTACAGTTTCCTTCACCTGTGGAGCATGCAGCCCTGAACAGCACCTAGGAAGCAATGGGTGGCCCTTACTGGTCAATTGAATTAGTCTTGATCTTGAACTTCCAGTCCTTCAAAACTGTATAAAAATAAGTTTTTGACCTTTTTAAACTATCCAGTCTGTCATATTTGTTACATGAATGCAAACAGAGGTCGATAATAAGGAAAATGCAAATGGAGGATAAATATTGTACTATACCAAATTCACTATTGTATCTTGTCATTAACAAAATTCACCAAATTGAAACAAAGAAAAATTTCATTAACTAATTAGTACTTCCAAAAGTTCCACACACTTTATTTATGACAACCTTTTTTATATTGTTAGGAAATTATATATTTAAAATATAACATTTGTACTATTCATAAAGGCAAATGCATTCACATTTTAGCACTAATGTTCTGAAATCTCTTTGGGGCTTGAAAATATGCGTTTCTGAAGTAGTGCATAGTTGTCTATTATAATTTTATAAAAAGATAATGTAAAGAAAATATCTCTTCCCTAGTTTAGTAAGAAATTATTACTACATAACATTTTCATGAATGAACATGTCAATGTATATCTGAAAATTATTATTGCTCTTAAAGATCATATTAGACTATAAAATCTCAGCGATAGAAGTATCTTCAAAAATCATTTACACTAAATGCCATCTTATATTTTGTACCAATATTAGGAGCTTCATGCAACTGTCAAACTCTCCTTAAAAATGTTATAATATCTCTGAATGATCTCCTTCCCAAATCATCTATTTCATCTTTATATAAACCAGCCACGAACTCGTTTCTTGTTTTGAAATAAAATCCATCTATATGAACATTGTTCTTGGATCTATGCTTAATGCCTACCCTGAATCAATCCAGTTCCTTTTCCAGCTGACAGCATTTTCAATATTTGATGATTTTTTTCTATTTAGTAAAGATCAATCATAGATTCTATGTAATTTATTTTATAAAAATTTAAGTATCTTTTAGTTTTGTTTTGGAGGAAATTAGTTTTTATAAACTTATCAAAATAATCTTGCAATAATTTAATCCTGCCATAGCAGGATTCTGTGTCCTTAGGTTTATAATGGGGCGATTAATCTGTTCACAACATTGTTTCCCACCACCAAAAGGATATAAAGTAGTAGAATTTCGCATTTTAATGGAAAACGAGATAGAGCATATTTGCATTCTTGCTTCAGGGCTGTATTAAGTCTCTCCATACTCTGTGATAAGATAGTCCACAGCAACTTGTCCCATTATACTTGGTCCACTTGACTATAGCAATGAAGTCACGCTAATTGATATGGATGAGAAAGTTCTAGCTTGTTAAAGATATCACAAATCATAAGCTCCAAATGGCAGAAGAAAAAAAGTCTATGAAAGTTCAAGAACTGACTATGTCAGTGCAATTGTTTTTTAAATTCTATATTCTGCGGATGTCAGAATAAAATGCAAATTTTTATATCTCATGCTTCCAAAGTAAAAGGCAAGTTATTATACCTTGTCTCCCCCACCTCTAAAAAGAAGCACAATGCCTGGTAGACCTTCCTGGATTCCAAACACACCCTATCTCACTTCAGAATTTTGGTGTAACCATCACTGTCAAGAGACAGTGCCAGCTCTTGTTGGGCGTGCACCGGTAAAGCATTGTAGCAGGTCTGGGCAGTACTTTGTGCAGTACTGCCATTAAGGGCACATTACTCTGGTGAATCCTATGGCACAACAACTGTTGCTGATATGAAAAATATGATATCTAGTATTCATAGCAAGCCCCATTCAATCTGAGAATTACAGCATAGTTTATAGGCCACTGGAGCTTTGCCATGCGATCCAAAGCAGAAAATAATAGCCTTGAAAAATTTTCCTGATGGCTACTTGATCTTAGAAGGGATGGTGCTTGACCATAGAATAGCAAATGACTGTGTGGCCAGAGCTTTCCAACATGAGCTGAATTTCTCAGATTTCCAAGTCATAAAATTGGGTGACTTTGACAGACATTTTCCATACTATTTTTTTTTTAAATCTGACATGGAGCAAAGGCAAGTGTAAAGCCAAGGACACAAGTCAACTGCACAAGTCAGAAACCTATGCCACCCACCACTGATGCACCAGGTTCTATACCCGCTGATACTTTATCCACATCTATTTGATGAAGGAAAAAATTCAAGTTTGGTTTTCAGATGAGTCAGTTTGTTATGTGTGTGACTGCAAAAATGGATTGCTGCTCTTCAGTTTAGGACAATTCTAAAATATATCAGTGAGAAGTCCTCCCAATTAACAGATGGCCGGGAAGTGCAACAGGTCATCTATATTGCATGGGAAGAAGTGTAGCCTGAGATAAGAAAATGTATACAAATGCATTAATGGAAGATATCTTGGCTATTATGGGCCCAGAAAGACAAATATTGGAAGGTCAGATGCAGAAATTTGGAGAAGGGACATATATCTAGGGAAATAAGAGTAGAAACAACTTGCAACTGTGACTGAACAGCATATTAATCCCAATTAGAAAGCATTCGCATGGAAGTGACACTTTACAAAATGAGAGTACAAATACTATAACAATTGACATCAACTGGAGACTCTCTTTGTTTAGCCTAGCACTGGCATCAGCTAAGTAATGGACTAGTTTTGGTGGCAGAAAGGGAGGCTATGCACATGTGTAACTGCATGGGGTTCCTCTCAGCAATGCTGAACCAGTCAGTAACCTACCAACAAATAAGGACTTTTAGTTCAGTTAGTCATATTGAATTCTTTCCACCCTAGAATGAGCAGTCTTTCATCTTATCTGGAATAAATTCAAGTATATATTTGTCTTTCTTGGCCTTAACACCTTGACTATCACCACTGTTTGAGGGCTTACACTGTATGCCTGTCTAAATATTTAGTGAATCAACACATCATCTTCCTGAACATCCCATTGTTCCAAGAGCTGACTTTAAAGAAAAAGTGGGTGGCTATGACTATATGACTGTGAAATCCATCTAGCCTCTCACCTACTAGCTATTATCCTAGTTGAGCAGTAGAACATTTTGGAGACATGGCTGAGAAACCATCTTGGAGGTGATATACAGTGACAGGCTCTACATTGTTAAAATATTGACAATGGATGAAGTTGGGAGGCAACAAGTGGAAGAAAGTAAGAGCAACCCACTTGAGAATTTTGTGGGTTTTCCCCCTACATTTCTGTAGGTCTACAAGTTGTACTATCAGAGCATGCATGAAAGTCCTGTTGAACATTGAAGTTATTGCTGATATCAAGTCATTTCTCACTTCTTGGGCCAAGAAGCCAGTTGTTAAAGAATTGACTAACCTGAAGGTAGCTGATCCTGATCATGAAAAGCATGTTGGTAATTTGCAGGAGTATTTTCTTATGTTTCTCTGCACAATTGTGACAAAGCAAAGATAAGCTAGCAGTCAGAGACTGAGAAGGATATGGTGAATAGGCTCAGGTGAATCACTTAAGAATGAGGTCTGTGTAACTCCTGCACATAAGTTGCTTATGTTAGCAGGAATACCAAGTAGCAGTGAGAAAATGCTGGAATAGGTGATAGAGAAAGAAGATGACAGATAGTTTAAGTCATGACCTTAGAACCAGTAGCAGTATCATGAACTTACTCTGTCCCACCGACTTTCTTCTTGCAAGTTACTCCTAAGAAAGGGATTGTTTTAAACCATGAGGAAGAACTCTGCATATATTGTGAGTTCGTTGGACCAATGGGGGACAATAGTAGATGCCAAGGTGTACCAACCTGATCCTACTCTGGATTAAGACTCTCATATGACTGCTGATGACATGTAGCTGAGTCTCTCTGTCTCTCTGTCTTTCTGTCTGTCTGTCTGTCTCTCTCCTTCTCCTTCTCCCTCTCCCTCTCCTTCTCTTTCTGTCTCTCTCAGAATTATTCATCCAGGAAGGTATTGCCCTAGCTCCCTCACCTCACTGGGGGTAGCTCTGAAAACCAATCATAGTTCCAGAGTTGCTTATATGATTGGTTGAAATCTTCGCTGCCACTGCCATACAGTTCAGTGTTACCCTCTTCCCTCACTCCTTACTGGAGTGGTAACAGTCTCTAATAAACTTTTACTTTTACCAGTATTATATACTCAACTCAGAATGTGAAGAATCATTTGTTCTGAACTCATCTGTTATGCTCTACAGTGACTATGGTATTTTCTTCAAATTACAAGCATATATTAAGTAGTATTATAAAACTGCTTTGAAGACATTTTCTAAAAATGACTTAAGGACTTTTATGGTCCCTGTTTAATTAACAGTGATAACATACTTTATAGAAAGGATTGCTTGGGGAGGAATAAAAACAATATATTCAAAAGCCATAATGACTACTTTTAATGCCAAAACATTAAAATAAAATCCTTTTAATATTAAGTCTATACTGTTAAAACCTAATATATTACCATTAAATCAGGAGTTGAGTGATTGGCCTTTTACCTCAAACTTACTTGTATAGTATGGCAAAATGTGAGCCCGAAAAGGACAGTCTTAAATGTTTAAAATAAAAGTCTGCACTCTGGATTCATTGCAGGTATAAGTAACATCCAATATAAAATAATAATATTCTTACCCTTTTATTTTAAGTTTCTTTTTAACTTGACATTTTGTAAGCTCAGATGTACCTTGCCAAGATAATGGTCCACAGTCTGTCACTCACCCCTCCTATTACAGGATGGACTTCAGAAAACTGACAGTTTCCATGAATAACAATCACAAATCCAAAGATGTCTCTAGTAAAGGGCATTTTATTGATATAAAATGGACAACAGCTTTTTAACATTTCCCCTGGCTTTTCCCTAGCGCAAGTGGGATTATGTATGAGATTATGTTTCACCTTCAATTACTTTCCTCCTTATATCAGAGGATATCACATCACACCAGAGGTCTAGTCACGAATTCTTGTGTGTATATTTTCTGTAATAGATTTTTAGATTCTACAATTTCTGCAAAAAACTTTCCAAAGTTGCTGTAAAACAGAAGATGAACTTGTGTACATCAATTCTTCATTATTATCATATTTATAGGCTAAATTTTCAGGCTCAGTTGAAACAGTATGTATATAGTTACTATGAATAATCACTTTCTACTTCTCAAGCCTCCGTTGATAAATCAAGTCTCTTGCATTAAAGGTGGATGTTAATAACAGATCCTTTGCTTTGATGTCTATAGATTTCAACTAAAATAACCATTCCCTCAATAATTTTCAATGTAATTCTTGACACTCGTCATGTGGAAGACCCTATATTTTAAGCAAGCTACACACAGTAGTAAACAATGTTCTCTGTCCTAATAGAGCTTTCATCCTAATGTAGAAAGACAGAAAACAAATACAAACAAAATGCTTGTAGAAAGTAACTAGAGGGTAAGGGAATGGAAAACAAAACAGAGAATGAGGATATACAGTGCTAAGTGTTTTGCATTTAGAAATAGAGCTAACAGCTAAGGTCCTGTTGAGAAGATGATGACAACTAAGCAGTCTTGAGTGAGGAGAGAGAGAGAGAGAGTCAGAAATGCATTTAGGGAAGAGCACCTAAAGTGAAGTCCATAATGATAAATGCCTTGAGGCGGAATGGTAGATGATGTATTATCTTGGCATCATATTGTTATTATCTTAAATTAGAAAACAAAATTATTGCTTCTCACACAAAAATGATTTTTGCTACTTAATTATCTTGAATTTCATTGTAGGCATGGCAGAAAGTAGAAATATTAACAATATTCTCAGTGCTGAATATAATTTCTCTCTATGCACAAATGCATATACACATGCTATATAATATGCATATATATGTGTGTTTATGCACATTTATATACTTATATAATATTGCATACTTTATACATTTATGTATGCATATCTATATATCTAGATACCTGCTTTAACACATATTGTAGTGAAAAGTGTGATGCAAAAGTTATAAAATTTTCTTTCGAAGTGATATATACTAGAACATCAGTGAATAAAATATGCCAATAAACTTATAACAGCATATTCTTTGAAGGAGCTTACTATTAGTCAAATTTTTCAGTAAATTATTTGCATATAGTCACACATTTAATTTTTATGACAATTTAATACAATAAGCAAGTTAAGCAGCTCACGCTAACCAAGAAAGTAAGTCACACAAATCTAGTAATTCACACAAGCTGGAACGTGGTGAATGCTGTATGGTATCCACTTCTCAAATGGTGCTTATCATTATTTCAAATCATAAGCACTTTTGCGTATGTGCATGCATCAGCACCGATTTCATTTGAAGCAATTGACAGTGTAGGTCCTCGTCTGTTAGAACCTTTCTTAAATTCCCTCTAGATAGGCTACAAGTCCTATTTCTAATTTTGTTGCAGACATCTGTTGTCAATCACTGTGCTTTCTCTGGGTAACTCTAAAACTGACTCTTAGAATTATTTCCCACCCAGCATTCCCCATAAACACAACTGTAGATTGGAAAGATGGCAGTCACATGGAATCTATTCTCCATTCTGCATGTAGGCAATAACAAACTAAAAGTTGATGCATATAAAACAAAGTATACAGGTAGTAGAGAATTTTGCAGATGTTATGGAGTGAAGCTTATCTTATGAAAAGACTAAAAATAAGAATAACAATTGAGAGGCTATGGAATAATTCAGTTCTGAGATGGTGAGGTCCTAGACTACAATGTTAGCAGTAGGAATGGAAAAGAAGGATGCAAGAAATGCCATTTTGAAACAAGGATTTGAGGAGATGTATTAACAACAGGGCATTACAGAAGAAAGCAGTTGAGTAAGAAGGCGTCGCCTTATTCTTTCAGCTTTTCTTTGTACCTACGGTATGTAATTTACACATTATGGTTCAGTCAATTTGATCTTCAGGGAGAAATAGCTGTTAGCAATATAAGCAGAGAAGAAATTAGACAAATTTTTTTCTTACTAAAACCACTACCTCAAATGAGAAAATTTAATTCCTGCTGTTTAAGTAGGGAGTGTAATGTTATATTTTTGGAGTATGGTATGATGGACAAGTGTTTATGCAAGAAATTATATTTTATTCATACCAAAATTTCATAACACATATATTAAGGAAAGGAAACAAACATGTCAGCCTGTAGCTACTCTTTTGTCTCCATATAAGTATAAATATAAATATAAACGTAAATATATATACTGATATTTAAACTAACATTTCTTTTAGTAGTATTAAGTCAATACTCTTCATCAAGAATTTTGTATAATGAAATCATATAAAAGCTTTATATTCAACCATTAATATACATGAGCCATGACATTTTCTAAACATGCTAAATAAACAGACTTATATCAAGAAAAAGTAAAAACTCTAAGTCATGTTTATCCATTTTTTATGCATCCAGGAAAAATTCATAGAGATAAATGTTGAATTAAATTTCAGTAAAATCAGTTGAGTTCAGTTGAATTGAATGTTACATAGTAAAGTCACTAGCCCCATAATTTCTTATTTCTGATTTGGAATTTTGGAGAGAGGGAGGGAATATGGCTCACAGACATCGTGCCTGCCTGGCAAGCACAAAGTACTGAGTCCAATCCCCAGTGTCTATACACACAAACACACACACAAAGTAGTAATAATAATAATGATAATAATAACATTAAAAGAAAAGAAAAACAGAATAAAAGAAACTTCTGACATTTGTGGTTTCAAATGGATATGAAATTTTTATGTTGCTTTAAAAATATGACTTAGTTCAAACATTCAAAATATAAATAAAATAATCTCATGAACACCGGCCTTGTACTAGACAAGTTAGTGGGTTAGTTTTAATACAACACAACCCTCTGCCTTATGTATTCTTCTTGGGCTTGACAGGGGAACACAGATTTTCTTAGCTGACACTGTCAAAAAAAAATTAAGATGTATGTTTGTGGTAACTGTCATCATAAAAAATATTTATAATTCTGCCCTTGTCTCATAACACATTGTTATTATGCAAATTAACAGAGTAGATTACTAACTACAGCTATATGGAAGCAATACCCCATTTAGTTACAAGCACTACAGATGTAAACAATGTATCTTGCCTTTTATTTAGCTAACATATTTTGTTCCTGTTGATTTTGTTTGTGTGTATGTTTGTTTGTTTATTTGTCTTCTTGAGACAGGGTTTTACTACACAGTTCATCTGGTCGTGAAGTCACTATATAACCCGAGCTGGCTTTCAAGGATCCTCCTGCCTCAGCCTCCCAAGTTCTAGAACTACAGGCATGCACCACCAGGCCCAGCTTCGTGTTGAACGTTTGAAGGTGATAATTTTAAAAACATTGGTGATCATTCTTGCTTTAATGAAACATTAAACCTTCTTGCTTCTCTCATTAATATTTAGCAATATTTATTGAATGCTTTTCATGAACTACATACTTATAGATGGATATAAATAATAATAATAGCTGCAATAATATCAGTTTTCATTCATTTTAATTTTGCATTCAGTTTCACATATCATTCTAAGATTTTACATGCATTCGATCATTTAATTCTAGTCATAATCCATATAACTTGCTGAAAGTCACAGAATAAGTGAGCACACGAGCCATGTCTCACCCACTGCTTGGATAGCTGGATAAACTAGGCATCACTTTTCCTTTGTAGGAAGTCTCAGTAGACTGTACATAATCAGTAATAATACAGACAAGTAATTAACAGCAGTATGCACAAAATGTAGAGCTTATACTTTCTGGGATGAGTCAATCAGTTTCAAGAGGGAGCTGGCATGACATTACACATACACTTGCTCATGTCCTAGCATTTTTAAAAAGACAAATATATCTTTGTAGGTGTTGGAAAGAGAAGACATGGAGCAGTGCTCACTGAAGGGATGATTAATATGATGGCTACTGCATACAGGGCCCTGTGGACAACTGTGAATCCTCTCATGTGAAGAGTAGAGAATAAGCTACAGACTGTGGAAGACAGAAGCTGGATAACCTAAACTTGGAACAATGAAGGAAAAGAGGGGGAGGCAGAGGGGAGCAGTGTTTAGAACTTGCAGAGAATGGAATTAGGTGACCCCTTGAAAATGTGGTGTGAGTAAATTAAGAATTAAGTGTTGGTGAATATATTTTGAATTTTTATACATCATACTCATGAAAGGGCTATAGCAGAAGCAAGTATGTTGAGCTGAAGACACTCAGATTTTAAATTCAAAATAGTAGAACACTGTAGTTGATTAACTCCCAGTTATAACCTACTATGTTGGTCAGTATTTAACTCATTGTAAACTAGATATTATTATTAAACATGGATAAGACACCAAGGATTGAGGGAAGGGGTAAGAAAAGAGAAAGGGGTGAAAACAGAACTGAGATGTATTATATACATGGACCAACTCCCTACGAGGATTTTAATCATTGTGTACTGCAAACATGGGCTAGTATAAAATGAAAAAGCAAGAAAACCCAAAGCAAAAACTTAACAGTTGTCACTGTACCTTAACTGCCACTTTTCTTTTTGCAATTTCTAAGATGTAGACAACTGTTTCTTTCCTTGAATTGACTGAATACAGTTAGCTGATGTACTCATATCATCTCCATTTAGCAGAATTCAGAATAATAAAGTGAACACCTATTTTTAATTTGCTGAAACCCAACACTTGAATAATAAGAAATAATCTAATGATCCATCTTTCCAATTTTTGATGTTAACTATTGCCTGCACCTAAATATATACAAAGTTACTAGTCAGTATTTTTGATTCTAATGAAACTAATGGTTTTTCAATCAACACATGAGTGACTATTAATTAGAAAACTAGATTAAGAACATCAGTTTACTACCATAAAGTAGTTTGACACATTTTCAAACTATTAAACTATTTTGTAGAAGATATACAGGAAATGTAATGAAAGAGATAAAAGCAATCGTTCGTATTAAGAAGAAAGATTAGTCAAGGAATTTTATTCATTAAGGGGTGCTTTGGCTTCTTTTTTCACTGCTAGGCAAAATATCAGATACCCAAAGTTAAAGGAGGAAAGGTTTTTGTTTTTGTTTTTGTTTTTGCTTTTTTTTTTTTTTTTTTTTTTTTTTTTTTTTTTTTTTTTTTTTTTTGTACTGGGGATTGAATTCACAACCTCGCGCTTACACCACTGAGCTAAATTCAAAGCCCTATTTTTTGAGACAGGGTCTCACTATGCAGTTCAGGCCAGCCTTGAACTCACTTTGTAACCAAGGCTGGTCTCGAACTCACAAGGATCCTTCTACCTCAGCTTCCGGAGTGCTGGGATTAAAGGGGTGCACAACCACATCCCATTTAAAGGAGGAAAGGTTTATTTAGCTCACTGTTTACATTCAATCTACTGGAATTAGGGCGGTGCCAATCCAATCAGTGGACTCATCCAGCAATCATCCACTTTTAATTCCAGCACCCTTAATCCCAGCCATTGCACAATGAATCAATCACACATGCTAGATTCAACCTCCTCCAAAAAAATGGCTGCATGTGGCTTTGGGGGAATATCCAGACACAAACTATAACAAGGGTAAAATTTATAAAACCAAAATTTCATGTCTTTTCAACCTTAATTGTAAACATTCAAGTGCTCATAAGAAAAATGAGAAATAAACATAAGAATGTTTAAGAAGCTGACAGCAAACTTTTGTTTCACTGATAATCTATGCGATCAATCATTTTGTTAATTTTGCAGACACGGAAGTTATTTCTTTTTGTATAAGTTGCATTTAGAAATAATGGTGTATTCTGTACTTTATTACTGAATAACATTTAGATTCAATGGTTTTAAATTTCAGTGTTTCTTAAGAGGCACATGTGAGAAATGATTTTTGGTACAAAAGGACTATCCAACTGTAGAACAATTCTTTAGAAACTAAGCAATTTAAAAAAAAATAAAGCCAGGAATGAGTTTAGAGAAATATCTTTTATCTAAAAGGCTTTTTACAAAATCTAAATTAGCAAAGTAAACTTGCCTAATTTTACCAACTTATTTCTCTTTTTCTTTCAAAACCTAAAGAAAGATTGATTTTCATATGGCATGTTGTTTTGATAAAATGCGTGGTTACTTTTATCTATTATATAATAGTTAATATTTCATTAATCTGGAGTGAGGAGAAAAATTATAAATCAGGAGGTTCTTTCTGACTGGATTCACTGTATGTAAGATGACTGTTCTAAAGGTTGCAGTTACTTGTCTCAGCGCCATGGTGGAGCCATAAGCATGATCTTCATATTTTCCTCATCTATCTCAGTTTTGAGAAATAGTGCTGAATTATAAATACAGCTAATATTTCAGAAAATAAGTTTACAGATATTGCATTTCTCCTGCAAATCTATCAGCAATGAGTTGACATTTTTAGTCACAATTTGATTCACTATTTGGCTATTTTATTAATGCAATCAATTATATTACAATACTGCAATGAACACACATTTTGGAAAGCAGAAGAAATAAGATAAAAACACACTTTAAAAGATATTTTCATAAATTTATAGGCTTCATTCTTTATTAAAAAATGAAAATGGGTGGTTTGTTAAAAACAGACTGTGTATGTTATAAAAGGAATATTTTGAGAAAAGCAAAAAGGATGCGTAATTTAGTATTTTGCATAAAGAGCTGCTCAGAGTTTATAAGATAAATGAAAACTGCTGAATCTGGCCTTCACTGATTAAGAACCCTTTGCATTTAAATGAGACCTTTCACATAGAATGTGCTTTTTAAGCATAAACTAATTAATTCTTAAAACACTTCAGGAAGGCAAATCAATCCTCTTTTCAGGAATAGAGAAACTAAGTCTAGAGAGTTCGGTAGGCATTTTAGTTTGAACCATTTGCGAAGTGGAAATCAAAATTTAAAAACAACTCAGAATTTTCTGATGTGTTTTAAAATGAAGCCTTTGCACATTACTTGTTTTAAAATCAGGGAAAATAATTTGTTAGATATGTCATACTTTGATATTAAGTCCCCTCTATAATATTGATACTTTAAAAAGTGCACTAAAATGTTTTTAAAGGACCGGAGTGGTAGCTCAGTGGTATAGTGCTTGCTTAACATATGAGAGGCTCTGAGCTGAATCCCTAGTGTGACAAAAAACAAGTAAAATAAAATAGAAACTCTAAATCTGCTAGAAGAGAGAATGGGTAAAACTCTTGAAGACATTTCATGAACAAAACTATGATTGCACAAGAACTATCACAAAAGATCAACAACTGGGATCTCATCTTACTAAAAAGCTTTTGCACAGCCAAAGAAATCACCAATAAACCGGGTGTGGTGGCACATGCCTTTAATCCCAGCACTAGGGAGGCTGAGGTAGAAGGCGTGTTGTAAGTTTGAGGCCGGTTTGGGCTACAACATGAGCACAAGGCTGGCTTGAGCTACATAGTGTGACCCTGCCTCAAAAAAAAAAAAAAAAAATAGGGCTGGGAGTTTGGCTTAGTGGTTTAAGCACCTATCTGGCAGGTGTGAGGCTGTGAGTTCTATCCCTGGTGCTGACAAAAAAAAAAAAAAATCACCAACAGTGGGAAAAGACAACTCACAGATTGAGAAGACATTTTTCCAGCTGTTCTTCAGACAAAGAACTACTATCTAGAATATATAAGGAATTAAAAAGAATCAGATCCCCCAAATCTAAAGATCCAATCCAAAACTGGGCATCTGAGTCAAATACACACTTTTCAGATGAAGAAGTACAAATGGCAAGCAAATATATGGTCATTCGAAAGATGCAAATTATCAAGAAATCAACCAGGAACAAATGCTATTGGGAGGACTGGGGATATAACTCAGCAGTATAAGTGCCTGCCTGGCAAGCGCAAGGTCCCAAGTTCAATTCCCAGTACTACCAAAAAATAAATAAATAAATAAATAAATAAAATAAAAAAATTACTGGTGGAGCTGTAGGGGAAAAAAAAAAAACCCTTCTCCACTCTTGGTGGAAGTGTACATTTGTGCAACCACTGTGGAAATCAGTGTTAATATTCCTCAAAAAACTAGAACTAAAGGTCCCATTTGACCCAGATACCCCTTCTTGGTATCTTTTCAGGAGAATTAAAACAGCATACATGTATATAATGGCACAATTTGTAACGAGTAAATCTTGGAAACAATCCAAATGCCTGCCAACCGATGAATGAATAAAAAAGATTTTTTTTTATACAACAGGAAACTACTCAGTCATAAAGAAGGGTAAATTTGAGACATTTATAGTTAAATGGATGAACCTTGAGACCTCTCTTAAGTGAAATAAATCAAACATTCCTGTATAAATATCACGCTGTCTCTCTGGTGTGAGAAACTGAAGGTGTAAGTAAGAATCAAAATGTATAATCGATGTTTTGAGATAGAAAGAAATTGCTCAAAAGGAAAGGGAAATTAAGGGGGGCAGGGGGAAAGAAAGGAAGGGAAAAGAAAAAAATGAGAGAAAAATAAAATGGAAACAAATCAGGAGGGGAAGAGGTGTTGGAGGAAAGAGAAAGGAATGGGGAAAAACAAGTGGTACCAAGATATATCATGCACAGGTACAATATTCCTATGATGAATGTGGTCAACATGTATGTCTAAATTGTACCAATAGTCTTACTTAAAAATTTTATGATTCACTTTTTTCATTAGCAAGAGTCTGGGCAACTCAGGCTTAGGATTCAAGTCACAAAGAAACCAAATATGAATTAAAAGTTATTATTCAGTGAGCTTCTTGGACAACTACATAGTTTATGTAATATTAAAATGCGCATGATTTCTTTTTACAAGGTATGGTATCCTATTCTGGCTGGATGACAGGTGTGGGCTGCAGTAGTGCAGTTACACCTTCCTGGATCCCAAAGCCTCATGGTTTGGTTAATTTTAACCGTTAACCACTTCAGCTTAATTCCTTGTTGACCTGGGCACACTATAAGAATATTAAGTAATTTGGAAAATGTCTTATTCTTGCATATCACAATTTCAAAAGAAATACATAACAGGATTGAGCTACAACCAATCAATGGCCTGTGATTTTTCTGAAGACAGCTGTAACAACTGGTTTGTAGTAAACTCCTTCTTGGTACATTTTATAAAATCTATGAGATCAGACTCTTGCTTCTGTTATTTTAAGAGGCATAAAGAGATTTATTAGGCAGATTTTTAAAAGTGCATACATAAAGACACACTAGGTAAATGCTCTACATAGGAGGCATGCTATAATCAGTAGTTTGGGAGATTTATTTGTTGGCAGAAAATCTGTGGAATTTGTGAATCTATGGAAAGATTAGATTTGCTTTATAGGATAAAATGATAGCCCTCCCACAGGAATGAAGATAATGACTTATTTCATAGATGAAAGTGTAGCCCTTTTTACACGAGACAGAAATGAAACCAGTCTATGGTATTTCTTGAGGTTTGGTTTCTGCCCTTTACTTTGTCAGATAACTAATTTACAGGCTTAAAGTATCATGAAGGGATTTAGGGTTTGTTGAATCTAGTAAAAAAAAAAACCAAGCATAAACAAGCTCAGGAAATACAGATATGGATAATCTTGGGTACTTTTGATTGTACACTGAAGTTGTCTTCTTAAAAATACAATTTTTTAATTATGATTTTCCTTGCATCTTTTTCTTAAACCTGTATTTACTTCTTCTATTTTGCCTCATTCTCCAACTCCCACCCCTGACTTTTCTTTTTTATTCTTAAGAGAGACAGAGGGTCCAAAGCACTGCCCTATGGCTACTTTAAATCATACCCTTTGAATGCCATTCAGAAAACTTAGTTTTGGCAGCTAGAATTCATTATTACTGGGTGGTTCTTTTTCACTTTAGCTGAAACAAACTCTTTATTCTCACACTCGGTATGTCCCAACATGCTTTTTTATGCTGAAATGTACACTGTGCATGTGTGTGTGCATAGTATACATATACAAACATGTAATATTTCATTGTGTGAAATTTGTTACTAAAAACCATTTGTTCATATATACTATTTATTTGTACACACACATTTGAGTATGAGTTAATAGCTTAGTTATTTTGATATTAAGGAATTGCTAATGTTATGCTCTACTCTGTGTACTTGGAATTTAAGAGTCAGAAATACAAGGTTGAATGAAATACAGTGTGAAATGGCCTTCAAAGAACCTAACAACAATAATAAAAAATATATATATATATTGTAGGAATTTTCTGACAGATAAGATTGGTATGGCATATCATATAATGGGTTTCATAGTTATATATTGCTTCTTTTAGAAAGTAGTAGTAGACATATGTGTACACTTGATAGAGAGAGAGGAGGAAAAAATAAGAATTCACTAGAGATTTCAAAAAAAAAAAATCGGAAAGTTTCTTAGCACTTCAGGTATTTTTTTCCCTCGTCTATGCTTAAGAATGATAGCTTCAATTTCTAAACAATTATTCCTCAACTTTTTCTGTTTTATTCTTATCTTTCCTTGTCTTTTTTTGTTTTTCATGCTCTATTTATCTTTTTACCTCGTGACTTCACTGTCTGGACCCAACTAAGCATGTGACAAGTGGCATAGCCGCTCTCTCCTCTGCTCAGAGGGAGTTTCTGTACAGCCCCGTGCTCAGGAAGCCTACGTTTTTCAGGGGCATGAAAGAAAGAACCCAGTAGCTCAAACATTGTTTTCAGAAAAGCCTAACAGCTGTCACTGCTACTGTGTGAAAAATGAGAGAAAATTAAAACAAAACAAAACAAAACAAAACAACAACAACAACAAAGAAAACGTGACCGTGTCTAAAGGAGAGTATGTTTATTTTGCTAAACACTCACAATAGTCCAGGAAGACTGTGTTTATTTGACCTTTTTTCCTGTTCATAGTTACACTAGCATAATGGTCAAACATGTTTTTCAAAACTGACTTTTATCAAAGGAACCTCTGTTTATAGATTGGGTACTTGTTGGGAGCCGCTGAGCTAGTGCCAAAAGCACGAGCGTCTGAACGGGAGTGCCTGCCTGAGGACCCCCCCAGGGCGTGGAGCATTGGAGATGAACAGGTGTTCCAGCCCTGGGAATACGGGAGAACACAGGGCAAAAGAAGCGAGCTAGTTAAGCAAAGGGGTGTGGTATGACAAGTGTATAAATAAACGCATTGTGGTGGTTGAGCAGACTTCCTCCTGGAGGCCTGCTCCACCTGACCCCAGCTTTCAGTCTCTACCTTTAACTTTATTCATCCTCTTGTCATTCTTCCCCAAGGGAACTTGAGAGAGCTCTCTAGTACACCAGACAGGTACTAAGTGAAACAAATGTCAAATCAGAGTTTAAATACAATGCTTGCAAATTAGGTAAAATTTCATTGTATGTAATTTGTCAAAGATTGGGAGGTTGGCAATTTGAGTTAAATGTGAAATAGTTTTCAATTATATACACAATTATCCATTTATTTATTCATTCAACAGAATCATATTGAGTGTTTCTTCTGTTCTTGGACTATGTAGTGTCGGAGAGAAAACTTGTCCAATATCAAGGTATTTATATTAGGGAGCATATTTTTGTAAAATGAATGAGCTGAAGTTTCAATGGGAAGTCAATCCATCTGCAAAAGTCCTGTAGAAATAAACAGGAAAAAACCAGCTCTGTCAGGAAAAATTCATGGAAGAAATAAATATAAGCTCAACAGTAAAAAGTGGCAAAGACTTTATCATGCAACAATATGGTTTCTGGGCAGAACATTAAAGCAGTACAGTGCCTCAGCAGGGAGAGTTTGCCAGAGGCAAAGCCAAGAGGATGTGAGAATGAATGGCAGGCACAATCTTCTGGTTATTATTTCTCATGCATGTGCAGTTCTGTATGAATAACAAATACAGTAATGATTGTAAATCATTATTTTCCACCTCTAATAAAAATTGAGAAACAGGATTAATCAATTAAGAGCAAAATTCCATTCACAGGTCTTTACTGCAAGAGATGATATCTGCTACCAAGTCTTCAGTAGACTATCTCAAAGATACCAATTATTCATGATAAAAGACAGTGAGTTAGCTTGTGATCGTAGTGGTACACACATAAATGATACTAAAAGTTCAAAAGGAAATAAAAAGGGATCTCAGCTGAGTATCTTTTAATTGCCATGCTACTAAATTTTTAAATCTATAAAAATTGTATCAACATGATTGCTCTTAAATTTCATTACTCATTAAGAACTTCAGCAAGGCTTCTGTTGTGTATCCCAATGATTAATTTAAAGTCAAAATGTGATCATACATGAAAACCATGCTAAACATAAATGAAAAGTGAAAGTATATATATTAAACTATGTTAGCAATTAATGTATCTAGAAACAAACACAGATACAAAAAAGTATAAGAATATAAATAGTTCAATAACTGTTCTTAATTTAAGTATAGTTTTTAAAAACTTTCTCATAAAATCAACTTACTTAGCTGTCCTCCACATATATTACTAGAATATGAACACAGGCACAAAAATAAAGTTCTATATTTATAATATGATTTAGAGTCAGTTTGATCAAATTTTGCTTAAAAATCTTCCAATAGAATCATTTAAGAGAACTATATCAAAGCGTGTGTGATGTACATGGTTTAACTTGCATATAAAGTTGTACAATCAAACCTATAGTTAAATGTGAACTTCTGAGATTTATTTGAATTAGTCTTTTTTAATTTTTGCCTACTAAGTGAAAAACTCTTGTTACCTTTAAACATTACTGCAATTTGATTATGGTTTTGGCAACACCAAAATACTGGACAGAGTCTAGAACATCAATAATTTTTGATTTGGTGAGTGGTTACCATGAGAAATATACTTACTGTAATCAATAGATATGGTAAATGATTCCATTTTAAAAACTATTATAGTAAAAGTCATATTGTCTTTAACCCCCTCCCTCCAGCATTCCTCCTGGTTTGAAAACATTTATTCCATCATTCTTGCCACTTTTTGAAGCAATTCTGGAGATCCTCTTTCCTGAGTGTCTTTAGTAGTGCTATTTTGACTACCTCACTGCCTGCATCTACTTAAAATGTTACTATTCATAGTGATTTTCTGACTTTGGAGAGGAGCCAGAAGTTATGCAGTGGCAGATTTGGTGACTACAGTGAATAAGGATATATGATAATGTTCTTGTTTGACAGAAATTGCCATAACTAATTGATCAGTGGGGGGAGATAGAAAAGTATAGTAAATATTCAAATTAAATATTTGTTACAGTAAAAAACACATTGCCCTTTATCTCCATCAAAATGCTTCTCCTCAATTCAAAGATACTATCCCATTGTTCTGGGCAATAAGAACAACTATAAGTTTTGTTTTTTTATAAATTCAAATATTTATTACATCTTTTGCTCACCCATTTTGTGTGTTTATGTGTATACACACATTCAACATTTTACTAATATCTAGAATTATTCAGATATCAAAGATTTAGGGCTCAGAATTACACTGATATTTAAGAGACCAAATGAAAAAAGGAGATAATGGGAAAGATCCACTCTTACATGAAAGGTGATTACTGTAAACAGACCCTTGAAATATGTAGGTTGCTGATTCTTAGATCAGTTTATAAATACATACTGTAAGCCAGAGACTGTGCTAAATACCGCTAGCCTCACTGACCTTGCAATTTAATTGAAGAGTGATGTTAAATGGGAGATACTGAGAAGTATTTCAGTTGTTCAAAAGAGGAATTAAATTAGAATTTTAGAAGTTTTATGGATATGACTACTTTTGAGTTAAACACTGAAGTTAGGCCAGCATTTACCCAAGTGGTTACTGAATCTCTTATATAAAATCTACTGCAAGCAAAGCATTTATTTCTGCAATGAGTTCTGCCAGCAACTACTAGAGGTAAGCTAAACTCCTCCACAAAACGGCACTTCAGACACTATTCACAAGGTCAGAGCTCCCCAGGACAGCATCAGTTCTGGTCAGCTGGCTACAAATTTAAGGGCTCCTAAACAGCACTATACTTCATCAGTTTTGTTACAGAAAAACGTTATGAATTAGAGTTCAAGTAGAAGAATGGTTCAAGAGCGCTGCAAACACTAAGCCTCCATTGTTCTCTCTGGAGAGTCAGGATGCGTTACCCTCCCGGTGCGCTGACCTATGCCAGTACCTAGAGCACTGCCCAGTCATGTTTTGTTGTCCATAGTTTTCACTGAGGCTTCATAATGCATGCATGATCCACAGAGTCATTGGCCATATGGCTAAATCTCTTAATTCTCCCATCCTTGGTGTTGAGGCTTGTATCACCTTGTTCGAATCTCTAACTTCTAAACAGTTGATTAATCCTCATGAAGAGTCATCCTTGTAATTTAAGATATCAAGTCTTAGCTACTGAAACAACTTTCTCCCTATAAGGTTCTCAGAAGACCGACTGGCGAGTTTTGAAAGTGTTGCTGAAAGTATGAAATCTACTGTTTGCATCGCTAATTACTCTCCTTTTCTTTCACTGACTTTGAATTATTCCTTATTTCTTTTGCCTGGCCTATTTTGACCTTTTCAGTTTTATTTTCCATCAATGTTATAGTACTCCAATTCCCTATGCACTCACTAGCAGCTTTGTCTGTTCTTTTTGCTGTGCTTGTGTGTCTCATGCTCCCTTAGTTTCCATTTCCTGGACTTCACAGTTCCACGTTTTTCTTCTGTCTTTTAAGATAAATTTTATTAACTTAGGCAATATACACATACAGAAATATACACAGATATATATATGCAAATGTTTGTTGTATCTTTTCTGCTTTATATTAAAAAACCTGGATAAACCACATTTTTCTACTGACCCATTGTTTCTTGAAAAGTAAAAATTAAACAAGACTTGGGAGGAAAAATTTAATTCAAGACAGCAAATTCTCTAGAAGACACATTACTGTTATGAAAATAATGAAGATGAGACAAAAAATATGTCATGAACTAAAAACTTTGAGGGAGTTTGTTTATAAAAAATGTGACTGCTTTAACATAGCATGCTCCTGAAGATCACATCTGAGGAATTACAGATAACAATATTGAAAATAAGCTTCTTCATATGTTCTCATGAGTATTTTTATTTTTTACTATGAAATGTCATCAAAAGTGAATCTCAAGAGTTTCTTAAACCAGGCCATCATAATGAGCTTACTGCAATATTCAGTTATTATGAGAATTTTCACAGAGGAAGAGGCCATGGAGGTGGAAGTAAAATTTACAAGACATTATTTAAAGACAACAGGCTTTCTCAAATCTTATTCTTATAGAAAATAAATAAATATTTTGAGCTACAATATAGATTTAACTACAAAAATAATTCCTTTCTCAATTCAATGGAAAAACAGGTAATTATTATTCTACATTTCATTACATTAATGGAAAGTGTTGTGTAAAGAAACCATATCCTGTCCTTACATTAGGATAGAGACAAATATTCTAGTGTCATGGAATGCTGTAAAATGAAGACTAACTGGTACCCTAAATATATGTTCTGGGAATATATAGTTTTCTATATTCATATATTAGAATGTTACTTGTGTTTTCACTTTTTTCCTGTTTTATAACTTTTTTTCCAATTTATTAAAAGTGCTCTAACTCTGACTTCTACTGGATGACTGTAGATGAAAAAAGAGCTATGCTTTTACTATTAAAAATGTCTGAGTTGCTTTATAATATTATTATTTTGTATCACATATAACTGGCCAAATAGTTGTCTACTGGAATTTCTGTTTTATTGAGCAAGAATTTTTGTTATTAAAATTTTAAAACTCCAAAAGCATAAATAAGGGCCAAATGGATGATAAATTTTGGGAAGTACGAAGAAAATGTTTAAATAGGAAGGATAAAAAAAGGAGGGGCTGGAGGAAGGGAAGGAAGGAAAAAATCTGAATAAAACAAAAATGCAAACAAAGCTTTGTAAATAAGGTGGGGAAGAAGAGTTGAAGGGAAGGGAGGGGAATGAGTAAAAACAATTCTCTATGATGAACGTTATCATTATGTATATTGATAGTGTACCAATAAAAGTAATTAAAAATGCTAAAAATTAAATCCTCCAAAGCTTATATTGGAAAGATGTTACTTAATAGTAAGTTGATGTCATGTATGATAGCAAGATATGGTAAATATTTAAATGGAAAATGTATTATATTAAAGATACATTAACATTAACCCCTCAAAATATTTCCTCTTGCTTCAAATACAATCCATTGTACTTGTACTTTCTAAAACAATTCTAGAAGTCCTTTTTTGTGTCTTTTTGTGGCTGGCTGTATATCCTGAATTATTGAATAATTAATTGATTGACTAATACAAAATCTGTTGGTGCTAATCATATGCTTTGAAACCAGCCTATCAGATTAATTCAGAGAATATTTTTGGAGCATTAAAAATAAATACCATTTCTATAGTCTCACTCCATTGCTGTTTCATTCTAAAGATTTAGCTACTGACATTGGATTGTTAACTGATCTCAGTCCCACTCTATTGGATCCTGACATATTCTGCTCTGTATGAAGACAGAAATACCTCTACTTGTTTAGGGTCCCTGTTACACCTTGGCCTAAAAAAAGGAATCGCACACTGTTAATATTTGGTAGCAGAAGGCGATCACTATTGATATCAGCAATCAACAAATTTATTTGTATTAAGTAAGAAATAAGAGGAAATACAAATGAATTGTTCTTTCCAGATATAGTGAGACTATTAGAAGTAATCAGAGAATCAGGAGTCTCAGTTTGTTGGACAGGATTTTACCTCTGTCTAAATAATGTTTGTCTTATGTATTTTTCCCTTTTAAGTATGGTGGATAAATCCAGGGAAGGCTGAGATATATGCCAAATCATTTTTAAAATTTTTAAATTTTGAGACAGGTTCTCAGTAGGTTGCCTACATCAACTTTAAACTTCTGATCCTTTTGCCTCTCTGTGTCCCTAGTAGTTGGAACTGTAAGTGTGTGCCACCACAACCAGACTGTGTTGTTTTCAAGTCATGCATATTTACCCTGCATCATTACATTGATGTTTTCTCAAAAGCAAAACAACAATTAACAAAAATAGGAATAAATTCAAAATGTGCAAATGATCATCGTAATTATCTAATTATCTATCCTTCTATTATTGTAGGTTTGTTTTACTGTTACTGGCAGTAAAAATACCAAAATATTTATTTCACGAGTTGTCTATCACTATAATAAGGGATAAACAAGTAAAATAAAGGACTCTTCTGTGATGAACATTTCAAATAATAGTTATTTGACTGTGTGGCTGATAATTCTCAGTGTAATACATCAGTCTTTTGTTTCTTTCAAACATACAAGGAGTCTTTAATTAGTTTTTGAGCAGCATTTAGCAATCCTTAGTTTAAATATGCATACAATCACAGTTGTATATCATTATACTTATTCAAAAACGCTTCTTCAGTGATGATGTACATTGGCTTTCATGTTGTTTTCTGAAAATCTTTCTCTGCTTCTTTGTCAATACTCATCTATTCTTTTTTAAATTCTGGACATAATATAAGCCAGTAGTGAATTCTAATTTTAATAGTATGCTTCATAATAGTGTAACTTTCCTTTTTTTTTTTGGCACCGGGAATTGAACTCACAGCCTCACGCCTGCCAGACAGGCGCTTAAGCCACTGAGCCAAACTCGCAGCCCTTAACTTTCCTTTTTTACAATTTCATCCATGTTACAAATAATTTATTTTAAAAAGTAAATCCTCAGATATTAATATGAATAGTTTTAGATATTGGAATTGGCACTGTCTTGGTTACTTTTTTGCTCGTTGTCGAGACAAAATACCTGACGCCCAAAGTTAGGGAAGGAAAGGTTTATTCTTACAGTTTCTCGGGAGTTTCAGTCTATTAGTTGGCTCCAAGATAGCGTGGCATGGCGGGCCTGCTGTTTATGGTGGCTGCAAGCTGCAAGCCGCGCTGGCGAGAGAGAAGGAGACGGAAGCGGAAGTGCAAGAGGAAGACCCGCCTTCCCCTACACTGTATCTCAGCTCCACTCCTGGGCGGGCACAGCCCTCACATTGTCAATCAACAAACCAATAACAAACCAATAACTCAGCCCCATCAAAATTATATGAGGACTTGGGGGGATATAGCATACCCCATACAGGCACTTTTCCAGAAAGAGAACTAATGAAAAAAATGAGGAAAATAAAATGAATAATAAATATATGCTGAAATTAAATATACAAATTTTTTTCAGAATGACTAACTGAATAGGGAATGATTATGAAGTTATCAGTACTTTTTTGTCCTTTTTTGTTAGCATAGGACTAGCAAATCAACATATTGAGTGTCCAAAATAAATATAATAGTGTTTCTGAAACTGGGATGCTAATTTTCCTGATGGCACAAAAAGATATTCAGGGAAAGGACCAGCATAATTTGAAGAGAATCAGTTTACAGATTTTTACTTTCTACCAATACTATGTTCTTAAACAATTTCCTAAATTTGTAACTAACTTCCAAGAGTATAGAAAAATTCACGTTTCTTATTTATTCCAGATATTACTGAGATATATTTCCCTGAAGTATGAAAATTTTCAGGGGACAAAGTAAAAAAGATCTTCCTTTACTAATCAATAAATACACCATAAACTAATTGGTCCCTAAATGTTCTGTTAGTATGCATTTTTGAAGAGTAGTGTGTGCTGATAAAATGTATTATTTTGACTCACATTAGGATAACTTGAATTCATCTCTATGGTGAATAATATTGTTTAAATATTGCCGTACTTTTAATTATTGATCACTAAAGCAGTAACAATGTGCAGGAGAAATTATAGCTCATTTACAGTACCATTTCAATCTGCTTTCAGCTCAAATGAAATCTGATTACTTCAGAATGTTATTAAGATTTTTTCCTCAGTTTGGAAATTTATAACAAATACTTTATAATACTGTTTTTCCAGGCAGTAGAGTTTTACCACTATATAAAAATAGAGATTAAAAGTTAGTTGACTGCTCAGTGAGATTATAACTTTAGTAATGTAGTTCCTGAAGCTAACAGAGATGCCTACTAGTAATGAATGAGTATATTTATGGATCGTGTAGATGCTTCTTTCACTCATGGCATAGCAAAGTAGAATCCTACTGGTGTATTGTTTGATGAGTAATAATTGATTTAGATTTCAAATACTATTAAATCTGCTTCCATAGTAAGAAAAAAAAGACGAGCATATACTATAGTTGAGATCATTATAGAAATGCAGTCTCCTATTTGCTTTGATTTGTTTTACATATACAACAAATCAATAAGTAGTTTATGGTGAAATATTCTCAAGCCATCATTCTGGGTATCATCTCACCACAACTCTTAGTAATTACTTGTCTTCGGACAAGTCACAGGACTCCTTTATGTTTTTGTTTGCCTTGTGCAATGTGTGGACAATATTCTTCATATCAGAGAGATGAGGCAGCAGATAAATAGATTGTGATACCTGTCAAAAATAATAAAGCTGAGCATGAGCTCAAGTGATAAGAATACATTTTATTTAGTAATAGCTGTTGATTTAGAGAAGAGAGCCCAGTCAGTTTGGGGGGAGTGACTGAGATTGGAAAACTTATTGGATCTACAGCAAAGCCAGTCCCAGGAACGTAAAATGTCAGAGACAGATTGTATAAACAAGTTGAACTATAGCTCAGTGGCATATCAACAGGTGTCTGGCCTTGGTGTCCCTCCCTGTTAAGTATAGCACAGATAGCTCTGAGAATGTTTCAGTGTTCTCAGCAAAACACTAAGACCTTCCACTTTCGGCCCTGTCTCATGCTTTCCCGCTTTGTCCTGTGTATAAATAACGATGCACGCTGTGCTGAGCTGTCAAAGCTTCTCCACCAGTTAAGCTAGGTTCCACCTTGTCCCAGCTTTCCTTTTATTATGTGTGTAATCTTTTCTTAATCTCTTGTAGCCATCTCTCAGGATCCCGCTGGCCACATGGGCTATGACAAACATGATATTTGTGAAGAAAATCTGGGTATTTTAAGAGGGGAGTGAGAGAGTACATGAGGGAATGATGGGGATTTTAGTAGCGGAAGGGAGGTAAAAATTTAGAAAAAATAGGAAGAAAGAATTTTTAAGGCACAGGTCACTTGAATTTGCTGGAATAAAATACTTGACATCCAGTTTAAAGAGGTGAGGTTTATTTTTGCTTATATATTTAGTGGGCTTTGTCAGTAGTTGACTGCATCCAAGGCAGAAACAGCATGAAGGAAAAGTATGATGGAAGAGAGTTGCTCAATAGGTGGCAGCCGGAAAGCAAAAAGATAAAGAAGCCAGGGAGAGAAATATAGCCTCCCAGGCCATGCCCCAAGTGACCCACCTCCAACTAAGTCTCCAGCTGCTAACAGTACACCCAACAATAAACTCATCATTGAATTAATTCTCTTATGAGTATACTGCCACTTGATCTGATAATCTCCCAAAAACCTACCTCTGAATACATGAAGCTTTTGGGAGATATTTTAGATCTCTAACATAACATTATGTCCTTGGCTCCTAAAATCTCATGTCCATCTCATTATGAAAAATATATTTAGTCCATTACTAAAAGTTGTTGAAGTCCTAATAGTTTCAGTATTGCTGAAAAACCAATATCTAAAGTTTCATCTGAGACTCAAGGCAACTTCTGATGTGAGACCCTGTAAAAATAAAAAAACAACTTGTATAATTCTAGCATACTGTGACACAGATTACTCCCTTTCCAAAAGGGTGGGGTAGGAGTAAAGTACAAGTTGCAATCAAGACCAAAATTATCAAGGCAAACATTAAACACTATAGCACCACGTGCCGCACCATGTGAGCTCCCAAGGGCTTGGAAAGCCCAGGTTTTATGGCCTGCTCTGTGCACTCCATCCACACAGCCTGTCTCTTTCTTGATCATAGTCACTCTCTTCATTTTTTCTTGGCAGACATTCCCCATTTCTAGAATCTTGGATTTCTTGGGGTATTCACTGTAACTTCATTCTCACAGTCTCACCAATTTCCCTCTGAGGAGCTCCTGGCAGGTACTGTGACTCCATCACACATTCTTGCCTGACCTACAAGCCCTTTTTTGACATCTGAGTGTAAGAGTGTGTGACCCCATAACTCTTAAATTCTGCATGCCTAAAAGACTAAAATTATGTGAATAATACCAAGATCTTCTGCCAGTTTGGGCAGGAGTCACTCCTTCTTTTATCATGGCTGCAGCCATCTCTGATGGGTGGCTGAACTCAGGGAAACATATCTTGAGACACCCCTGCATGAGCAAGGGATACTGGTGATCACTTCTCAAAGCAAAATGTTTCAAAGGCATTGACACATTTACCTCCAGTAGGCTGCAAAGCCTGGGGTTTGGCCATTTGCTGAGATGCCATGAAGGCATCATTTCTATTATACATAGCACTTGGCTTCTTTTTAATGCTAAGCATTTCAGCAACCACACTCACCTTGGGCAAAAATTTACAGGAATCGCCTTTTTGGGCAAGCTACAAATTTTTAAAATCATTCAATTTTGATTTTTTTTCTCTTGTTTGTCACTGGAGATCTAACTAAAACCAGATAGTGGTGGCTACGGCACAGTCTGAACACTGGGCTGCCTTAAATATTTTTTCTGTCATTAGTCTAACACCTTTAAACTCTGTATCACACAAAGTCTTAGCACATGGAAAAATGTAGACAAATTATTTATCCAAATGCAACATATGTGACCTCTAGTCCACTTTTAGCAGAATTTTCATTTCCACCTGAAACATCATGATTTTGGCCCTTATTGTCTAGATTTCCATCAGCATTTTGGTTTACTGAGTTCCAATTAGCACTGCCCATTAAAGCTATGTCCTTTTAAATTACATATCCAAAACTTTCTTATCTCTTCCTGGAAGCCATGTCCAAAGGCTTCTGAACCACATAGTCAGATACAGTTATAGCAACGGTCCCGCACCTCATACTAATATTCTGAATTACTCAACTATTCCACCACTGGGACAAAATACTCGGCATCCTAGTTTCAACCCATGATGGACTGCTTACAACTCAGAAACATCACAGGAAAAGGTCGTAACAGAACAAATTATTTCATGATTATTTCATGTTGGCTGAGAAGCAGATTAGGGGACTAGTACCAGGGGGAAGGGGTAAAAACAAGACGAAGACCCCATAGCAATGCCTCCATGACCTATGGAAACACACCAAGGAGTGTGCCCCACCAGTTCCCTGGATGGATCTCAAAGCCACTCAAATTGACATTCTACCGTATCATATTGTTATTGGTACAGAGTGAGTGGTTTTCTTCAATTACATGTATTTTATTAAAGGCTAAATACAGGCACAGGATTGCTTAAGTTCAAATGTGTTGTAGGAAATTTAAACTTGTTCTCTAGACCACTTTGGAAAATCTTGGACATGTTTACCTATTCACATTAGATGATAATTCTTTCTGATTTTATTTTATGAAGCAAAACAAACAGTGTCTTATTTTATCAAGATCCATTTGAATCTAAACAAACAATTTTTTAAAATCTGTGAATGTTGCTTAAAGAATTAAAGCAAAGAGTTATCAACACTTTGATTCTCAGTTGGAATTATAAAACATATTTTCTGGTTCCTCAACCCTCAGTATAAACATTCAATCATAAACACAGTATGAAAATTATTACTTTATAATGATGAAATAAATAATAATTAATATTAGAATAACAATTTCAAATTGCAAACATGCTGCCTATTGCAGATTATGAAGTAAAAAGGAGTACTGTTACTCTTTGATTATTTTTTAAGTATGAAATATTAATATATAAATCTGTCAATAATGAAAAGATATAATTTCTAGAACTAGATAGCAGCATTAATAGTAAAGATTATCTTACCATGAATAACTTAAAGAAAGCTTTACCAAATCTTATATATGAAAATATTACTATACAAAAAATACAAATGAGTTAGATAATCTAAAATCTAAAATAATTATAATAAAATTGCCTTTAACCTCTATCACACATTTGAACACTCAATATTTTGACATGATTAAAATTGCATGTGTCTATGAACACTATGAAAATAATTTAGTTGTTTTGGTTTCTTACTTTCTTTTTGTTTAAAATTTTAAAAAGCATATGATTAAAAAAAAGAAAAAAAGAAAAAAATTAATTATAACAACCACTATGTTTAGAAACCTATTAATGGTCAGTAATATTTATTTTAAACTGACAGTATGGATGTAGATCAGTTTTGACAGGCTTATAGATATTATTACTTATGTCAGTTGTTCAGAAGTTAATAAATAGCAATCTCTTTTAAGATCTAAAATACAATACTTATATAATAACCAGTGAAATTGTATATGCTGAAAGGAAAGGTGTAATCTTCATGATGTCTTAAAATCATTACCAGTAATGCTCCAAGACATTGTCTAAGGACAGTTACAGATTTATTAGGCACAATTATTATTAGAATCTCAAAATAGGACTGAAAATAAAAAAAAAAACATCATTTTCATTTCCAGGTATATTGTTCAGCTTTCTCATTGCTAGAAAATAAATTCCTAGCAACTTCCACTGAATGGAGAAGAGGTTTAATTTGGCTCACATTTGTCAACTGGATCTGAGAGAGAAATATCATGGCAGGAGGGCCTGGTGTGTGAAGTTCTTCACTCAGTGGTAGCTGAGAAGTGGAGCACAGGGCATGGTGCCAGACAGGAAGATCATAGGGACCAGATATAATCTTCAAGGTCATGCTCCATAATGCACCCAAAAGACCCCAAAACTGGGTGTGTTTTAAGTGACTTTCGACCCAATGGACTTGACACTCATGATTAACTATTACATGGTGGTACATATATTGCTGAATATAAGTATGAAGAAACAGCGTAACATTTTGATGGAATACATTATCTTTTGCCAACACAAACCTACAATATCCACTGTACAAACACCATCATGATTCAAATAATTTGTTTTAACTTCTGATAGTTTTAAAGTCCTGTATGAATGAATTTTCCCACAAAACTTTTGGAACTATTATTTACTGAGTTTAATATATATCAACAGTCCCTGTTTCAACAGATAACATAGATTTTTTCTCTGAATCAAAAGATACAATAATTTAAATAGATCGTTTTGTGCAGCATTTATAATGTCAAGGTCCTTTTCCTTCTCAGAGCATGGGATTGTCCAAATATGCCATAAATAAACATGGAGATAGAGATAGAGATAGGGTTAGAGATAGAGATAGAGATATACAGAGAGAGAGAGAGAGACAAAGAGAGAGAGAGACAGAGAGAGACAGGGGTATTTTATATATAGGTTGTGTCTTTTCTAAAGTATACAATTTAAAATGAAGAAATGTCATATAAAAGTATTAAGTACATCATCTAATTTACAGTCTTAAGGTGAAGCCCATTTATTAGTATAATACATAATGAAATATTTCTTAATTTATATATTATTCCAAAATCTACTGGCCAGAACAATAAATACAATGTCACAAACACATACGTAATTGTAAACATTTTGGAAAGAGAATATGCAAGTTTATTTTCCATAAATTATCCACCATGATCCCCTAGTGAAATAGGTCATTAGTTTTTGGAGATGCTGGGACCCAACCACAAGGCCCTGTCTGCTGACAGGTATTTCAACATAGTGATTTAATTCAGGAACCCATAAGAGAAAAGCATTATGATATTTTAGGATTCTTGTAATGATCACTACTCTAGTAATTGTCTACATGCTTTCTAATGATCATTGTACCTGGTGTTGGAGTTTCAATGCTTCAAGGTCTGCTGAGTATCCTGGTTCATTGCCACTTATCATTTATTGATAAATGTTGTCATGGTGATTTTTAAGCACTTTTGGACTATTTAACCTCTAGCTAGAACAGATGTGTTGGAAGTGAGCTTCTTGTTTTTGTTATTGCTCAGGTGATATTGCTGTGAATCACAATCCAGTAAACTCTTATAAAATCTCAAATACAGAACAAAGTAACTGTAAGCAAAGACTTGGTGAATTTTAGTGATTTGGTTATCATCTGAAAGTAAACTCTACACTCTTAAATTCCACAAAAGCATATTTGATTATCACAGCACTCAAAATACATTTATTGGAGCAATTATAATCTGCCAGGCACTGCTGGTGTGTTGGAATCCAGCAGTAAACAAACTTTTATGAATGTCGCAATCTCTAATAATCAATCCATTTCAAATGATATCCATGCTATTTCAAATTAAATCCGAAGTCCAAAGCATGGCTTACAAAATCTACATCATCTTAATGTCTTTTACTTCTCTGACTGATTTCTTCCAGTTCTTCTGCTTCTTTACTTTTTTTGGCACACTAGGGTTTCCCAGTTCTATGCACAGATTTTTTGGTCATTGTTTCTCAAACATTTTCCCACCAGAATTTTGTTTCAAGTTCTCACCTCATTTTGGTCTTTGATTTAGTGCCACTTCTGAAGAAGATAATGTTCTTTCTTCCATATCCAAATTGGCATCACTCTGTCTCAATACCTTCCTTCCTTTCTTCCTTTCTTTTGGTCTTTCCATGTCATTTGGCCTACCATAGTGAAATTAAGTGCTCTGAAGAACATGTACTTTCAATATGCGAAGTAAGCACAGTCTACCAAAAGTTACAGTATATAAAAATTTCAACTGGAAAATTATCACAATTATAGAATAATTTGTCACTTTTACATATTCCTAAATGTTGGTACTATATTTTGAATTTTAGTGTAAATTCGTGGAAACAACTTCCTGTGATGAACTGAATAAAATAAAGATCATATGCAAGTTTATTTTCCGTTAATAAAAATCCTAAAATGCAAAGTGAGTCTTTGAAATATAAGCAATAGTCATACATGACTTTTTAAATTACTGGATGTTGTTGTTGTTTTTCCTGGATTTCCTTTGTTTCTGGTTTCACATTGATTTGAAACAGGATCTTGTTGTGTTGTGCAGGCTGGATTTCCATTTCTGAGCTCAAGTGATCCTTCTATCTCAGCCTGGTGAGTAGCTGGAATGACCTTACACCGCATGACACCTGTCCTTAATTGGATGTTATTCACACCATCCATGGCTGAAAAACTGAATGAGGAGAGAAAATGAGAGGATAGTAATTTATGTTAACATTCTCTTTCCAAATTGTTTACAATTACGTATGTGTTTGTGACATTGTATTTATTGTTCTGGCCAGTAGATTTTGGAATAATATATAAATTAAGAAATATTTCATTATGTATTGTACTAATAAATGAGCTTCGCCTTAAGACTGTAAATTAGATGATGTACTTTTTAATACTTTTATATGAAATTTCTTCATTTTAAATTGTATATTTTAGAAAAGACACAGTAGCTACAAATAATAATGTGTTATGAAGAAGTATGCTGCAATAAATGTGAAAAAAATCAACTGCTTCTGATTTGCTGATACAGAATCTTTTTTTCTGATATGCAACTTTTGCCTTGGTACTGACTGACATTTTCACTAAGTATCTCTCTTATCATTTAACTAAGTATCTCTCTCTTCACCACGTACTCATGAACAAGACACACATGTGAACACATAAATAGTTTCTTTTTCAATTTCAGTTTACCCACCTGGAACTTTTATTCCCTACAGAGATAAAATTTGGAGAGCATTCTTAACAAAAATTAATGTGTGAATTTATCATTAAAATATATTGTACATGTATTAATAATATTTGTGTGTTTGTGTACCTATTACATACAGATGTATGTTTCAAATTATTTACCATTTAGAGCAAATTTAAAACATAGAAACAGAAACACACACAACACCCCTAATATATAACTGTATTATGGAAGAGTAAAATAAAATGTACTCTTTCCATTTTTGTTAAAACTTACTCATAACTCACATAATTTTCAATATCCATAATTGAAAAAATTATTTTCTAAACTGTGAAGAAACACATCAGAAACTCAACAACAATAAAACTCTTGATCTCAACCCTCTGTTTTGATATATAAATATATATATACATGCATTTTTGGTTCTACAATACTATATGTTTCTGACTTTGAGTACCTGTTATAAATTAGTCTGATCATAAAAAGGATCAAATGAAGAACTGCATCAATGCCTACGATTTAGTACCAAATGATAAAGAGTAACTTACAGAGCTATGGGATGATTTAGATAATTTAGAATGAGTTATCATTCTATTTCTGCAAATAAAAGATTGGTTCAAAAACAGGTAGCTAGCTACATAAAACTATAATGTACAGAACCATTTACTGTGATTTTGATCACCTCTTGCACATATTCACCTCAAAAAGCCTACTTTTTTGCTAGGTTTGCTCTTTAATACCATAACCTAATGAAATTAACCTTGTGTATAATGAGAATAATGAGTTCAGACATGTCCAAATGTTTTTAAATTTTTAATATAATAGGAATCACTACATATTAATGAAATATATTTCACTAAAGGATGAATATTATAACAATTTAATAATAATGTTTATGAGGAGCATAAGGATATCGTCCTTGTTTATCTTAAAATTTTAGGGAAATAATATCTGCAATCATTAAAACTATAGGGTTCTATTCTTTAACACAATTTAAACATTTAACAACTGAAAATCATTTTGATTATCAAAGGAGACATGTTTTATTTCTAAAATGCCCATTTGCTAATGAGAGAGAAGAGTTGAATAAAAGAGGAATGATACATGATAAAACTTTTAAAGCAAATTTATTTAGTTTTCAGAGCAGCTAAATTTCCTGTTTGGATCTAATCATACTGAAGTTTCAACCTGGGTTGGTCCTATAGTCTTGACTAACAGCAGCTGCTACAAACAAGGATCAAGATTAGCTTCAAGTGTTTGAAGAGGGATAAGAGATTGAAATCAGGTTTTTGTGTGGTAACTTAGGCTGTTTTCTAGGTTTATACTTAGATTAATACTTTTATTAAAAATGTTTTAGTAATGAATATTGTACAGGAAATAGTGAATAAATAAACTTGAAAGATATATATATATATATATATAGAGAGAGAGAGAGAGAGAGAGAGAGAGAGAGAAAGAGACAGAGACTTTCAAGTATAGGAATTCTCATTCTAGAACTTTAGAAAATAAGGAAAAAATAATGCAGTTGAAGTAACCAACAATGCCTGAAATTCTGAAAGGATCCTAGGGTCAATAATCTTTTTTTCTTTTTTTGTGGCACCAGGGATTGAACTCACAACCTTGTGCCTGCCAGACAGATGCTTAAGCCACTGAGCCAAACTCCTGGCCCTAGTTTTTTGAGGCAGGGTTGCACTATGTAGCTCAGGTCGGCCTTGTGCTCACATTGTAGCCCAAGCCAGCCTGGAACTCACAACGCTCCGCCTACTTCAGTCTCCCGAGTGCTGGGATTAAAGGTGTGTGCCACCACGCCTGGCTAGGGTCAATAAATCTTATTGAATGTGTTTTAAACAAAGTATAATGCCATCAATTATGTAGTAAGCATACAATTTATATTTAGAGTATTTATTTGGAATGTTAGACTACTGGGGATTAATTTTCTGAGACCAGGTTTGGGGCACTGGAACTAAATTCCTGATACCCCATGATGATCTGATCATTTGGCTTATGCTTTGCATGAGCTTACCAACTTTGGCATAAATGAACGGATAATTTTAACATTTAGAAAGTTTTCTTATTGACACTAATTTTATTTGGATTTATAAGAACTTGATGACTATCCAAAGTCTTTATTTTAAATAACCTAAAAATCAATGATAGAACTACCCAAGTACTCTACTGATGAAAGGCTTTAATTACCATCTTTTGCCTGTTTACAATGTCTTTTATTTCCCACAAGAGTATTTGTTTCCTTATAACTACTTTTGAATCTTAAGGAGAGATTTTCATCTCTTGCATTAGAATATTTCCAACTCCTGAATTATTTTGGTTGTTTTGTTTCTAAAATGTTATAAAGCCAAAATACTTTAAAAAGAGAGAAAATTGTTCTTCTGTAATAGTTAGAGGCAGAATGAATGTAGAGAAAAATATCAAAACCTTCAAATTTATCAAAGTTTTTTTTTAATCAAACTGTCAAAAGACTTGTTATAGCTCATCTGTTCCTTTCAGCCATCTGGAAGATCAATACTTATTTCAGGTGCTACTGATCGTGTGGTTATCTGCATCAATCACTAAGATGGTCAGAAGGAACAAATCAAGCACAAGGGAGCTGTTTCATTTTACTTGTGATTTAGAGTGAAATACGATGCATATAAATCTTTGTGTCAATGCCAAACACTGCCATTACAAGCACAAATCATACTTCAGTAATATTGAATGTAGTTTTAAACTTTCACCATCAAGTCTTGCAATGTCCAGATTAACCTTGCTTAATACCTCGGAGGTAACTCTAACACTATCTAAAATAAAATATTGCCTAAAGTTAGAAAAAGGTCCATGCTGGAAAACTACAGAAGGATAAAATATCCGTAAGCACATAATTCAATATTATTTTATAGGAATATAGAAACATTTACTAAAAATATCTAAGGATCTTAGATGCTAAATATTAAAATAAGAATATCTGTCACAAATATTCATGTACACTGGGAGGAGAGAGAAACAGAGACAAATTCAGACTGCACTCCTTCTTACCTGTTATTTGGACAGTGTTCATTTTTGGTTCTAGCATCATCATTTAATAAAGATATTTGGAACATTTTTCCTCTGGAAATGTGTAAGGTGGATAACATTCATATAGGGTACACATTTATGGGTAACACAGATGACAGTATATGTAAAATTACAACACTTTTCTATGTTCTCATGTCATAGTGAAAATGGGAGAGAAGGAATATTTTTCTAAATAAAGTTGGTATTTAAATTGCTGTAACTAAATTATTATAACTCTGACAGTTGAAACATAATTCTGTAGATAAATTTAAGAAATGTAATTCTATTATTGCAAGTGATTGGAATGTAATGCTTGTGATAGTTTCCAATCTTCATTCCATTCCGCAACTCTCCATGATTATTCTGTAGGTATATGATAGGAAAGAAAATGCAAGTTATCAGTGAATTTGCATAGATTAGGCTGCTAACAAAAATGGATACCAAGCAAGTGGAAAAGACACTACAATATTGAAAATCATTCCTCTGAAGTGTTTGAAACAGACTAAAACCCTGTGAGTAGTGTAATCCCAGGGGCTCACTTTGGTATTACTACAAAATAGTGTGAAGGAGATTCTGTTAATATTGCATTTGAAGGAAGATGATGTAGCCTTTTTGGATAGGAGGGAACTGGCTAGGAGAGCACATTGATTCATTAACGTGATATCATAATAATGTTTACCTTCACAGCTGCAGCATATTACCATTTTAGCTTTTTACAGTGAGGAAATGCTGATCACAATAATTCAAAATTGCTGCTTTTTAGTCACGGTTATTTGTCCTGTTATTTAGCACTCTTGCTTATATTACTTGCACACAATTTAGGATCTCTCTCTCACTCACACACACACACTCACACACACACACACACAGGAGTTATCCATATTTTCCTTGCCTGAAGATGATATATACTTCTGACTCATATCTGCAAATGTAATAACCAAAAATAAGGGGAGAAGTGTTAAAAGAACGTAGGTGTAAACTTTCCTGTTTTTCACAAACAAGTTGCTGAAATTTGGCATGTGTTTTCCCACATTGCAAAATGTAAGTGGGGATTTTTTCTACTGAGTTAAAAACAAGAAAAACATTAGGCCATGTTTTTTCAACTTGTTAAAAAGAAACACCATTCGTGATTCAAAAACTTATTTGAAAATAGAGACAGTAATATCAAATAGCAATTTCATGATTTTATTAAACATTACCTGTCTCAAAGATGTTAAAGCTGTAGCATATGGACTTGAATATAGTATGAATAGGATGAAAGAGTGAATCTCTTCTTATCAAATGAAAAATAATTTTCTGGAGTTAATCTGTTTTTCTGACTGGTTCAGTATTCAATGTTGGATCTCCTACCAACACCAATGGAACTCTGTCCATGTTGGCTCACTGCTGGTAGATTGTCACAAGTCATTCTTCAGATTGTGGCTTGAGTTAGGAGGAAAAAAAGGATGAAATCTATTTCTTCTATGTAACTCTACACACAGAGCATAAATACACTGATCAAATGTAAAAACACTTATTGAACGGAGATAAAATTCATTTATTTTCTTCATTATACACTTGTTTTATATTTAGCAGTCAGAGTTTTTGTATGAGGTAAAGGCCAATGAAAGGTGAATAGACGAGAGGAAAACAAAAGAAGAAGGGATAGAAAAAGGAAAGTGCAAATGAAAGAAATGATTCAAACACTTGTGTTCCTATTTAAAGGCAAGTTTTGTGACGCTTATGGGGTTTGCAAATGAAACTCTCCCACCATGCTTCTTTTAGCTAGATCATGTACCGATTTTAAAGTTTTTATGATCTTTGGAATATTCAGGTATGGCCTCAAGGTAATTTTCATATGTTATAATGTATTAATAATCATTCATTTCAGCTATGTTTGCCAAAAAGTTGGCAGTTATAGGTCATCATTACTTCAGTCTTTTCTCTCGCTGTCATTAATTTCTGTACTAATTGCACCATTTTGCACTGTCTTTTTCTTGATTAAGATTTGTGGCCAAACTGCACTATTTATGTTTTTACTGATGTTTTAGTTATAATATGAATATTAAGTCTGCTTTATTTTCTACTTATTATTTTGTTACCTTCTTTTCTCATTTTTAAGTTACTTTTTATCTATTTCTTTATTTTGAAATCTTAAGTTGCCTTATTTTACTTAATATTTTATTTTTATAGATATTTGTATTTTATTTTATCAAAATATTTGAATGTTAAATTTTTTAAAGATACAGGTGATTGCTAAAGGCAAATGAGAAACTGACCCTCTTAAGAGTTTAATGACAGTGCTCCAAATCTTAAATTGAAGTGTCAGGGAGAAGAGATAAAACATTAAATTAACAAGTTTATCTTTAATACATTACCAGTCATCTTTATGGTCTGTCTCTAAACTCTCTTTAAAAACTTTTGATATGTTTGTGCTCTTAGTTCTTCTTAAATTGGAGAGGAGATGGGGGCATTCCATATGTTAGAACCACTTACAGTTCAAGCAATACATCAAGCCCAGGATTCTGGCTCCCCTTTATCTTTGTTCATATTCCTCAAAATATAAAAGTCAAGTATGACAAAGCAAATGGCAAAGAAAGAGGAAGAAGAAAGTCAAAGGCAAGAAACATACATATCTTTCATAATACATAAATTTTTATTCATTGCTGGAAAATTTGAGTAGCATTAATAGAAATCCAGAAAGACAGACAGACTTGACACATGAGTCAATTTTGATAATGTAACATACTTAATTGTCTTTTTGAAGGACAATAACCAGCAAATAAACCTGTGTGAAATAACTGCATCTGTCAGAAAATAAATTGATACCAGACAGTTAATAAACAAGTAAACAGCATCAATATGAAAAGCAATCAGTGAACACAAATTTCAGCAAGCTTTAAAGTGAGATTAGTAATGATGAAAACATTGCAGTAAGTGGTACAATACAAAGAAGCATCTGTAAAAAATTAAGTCTTTGCTTTTAGAAAGATGATTGGTGAATTATCTTAGGACTCTGAACTATTGATACACTTTTTTGCATAACTTGCTCTTCTGAAATATTTTCCTAAAATAACGATCAAAAATTAAGATAAACAAATTAATGTAACATATTCTTTGGGACATTATTTCTTAATTCGAGTCACATAAGCATATAACAGTAAGGGAGAATCAATGAATGAATATTATAGCATGATCACCATGGCAACACGAAAAAATTCAGCAGAATACAATTATAAACATAACTTCTAAGAAACTGATGAACACGAACAGATGATTTTTATTTTCTTGAAACTTTTTCTTGTGTTATACATCTGTAAACATATTTGGTTTTTTTTTTGAAACAGAGTCTGACTATGTAGACCAGGCTGGCCTGGAAATCACAACTATCCTCCTTCCTTAGCCTCCACAGTGTTAAAATTACAGGCATGAGCCACAACACCTGGTTCTAACAATCTTAATGTCTTTTACAATCAAAATAACTTTCAAAAAAAGGAGAAAGACTACCAAGATAAATACAAAACTAGTACTTACTAAGAGATGGAAAAAGGTGATTAAACAATAGTACTTTGTATTTTATGGTCTAGATTTTTGCTGATTTATTTACAAGGATAATATAATTATATATTATTTTAATTTATTTTAAAGTAGGAAAGACTAGATTTTAGAGAGATATTATAAAGATTCAATTTTACTTTCTTGATTCAAATACATTTCTATGAGTATTTTATATATACAATACATTTGGTGCATCTTAATATTGAGGCTAGGTTCATTACAATCAATCTACTTTCAAGGTAGCCTTCCTGTGAATACTGAACATTCTATTAATTAAATGAATTAAATCTTCTGAGGTTTAGAGAAAAGCCAGAGATAGAAAGCAATGATCATATGTTTGGGAAGATTCAAGAGAAAATTCATGAATATAAAATATGTGATCTCTGCATCTCAAACTATACATAGTAAGAGGAACAAGGGCTTGGATAGATAATTTCAAAAGATTAGATTAATCCTGGAAAATTATATATTTAAAATAAATTTTCATGAATATACTATCATGTCTGATGAACTGATTGTTCTTTTAAAGATGGTGCTAAGCTCTTGAAGTTATTGGAAAATCCAATAACTACCTTCCTATTCTTTGTTTACCCATCTCCTATAACCCATTTTAAACACTATTTTCTAAAGCATTGACTGTGTTCAAACTGAAATTATTTCATTTTTGGGGGGCTCTTCACCATTTACTTCATGTTCAATCCCAGACTTATTTTTCTGTTATTATTCATGAGTACTGTTAGTATGTCCCATAAACTTTTCTATTTGCACTTATACTTCTGTATTCTGTTGTAATTTCATATCCTAGCCATTTTACAACCAATGGGAAATCACCTGAATGAATAATTTGCCAAAATTATGGGAACATAATTTGAACCAGCTCTGGAAAAAGCTACTTAGCTACTTGCCCAGTGCCTGCATCTTGGTTGCTGAGCAAAGGTGGAAAACAAATGACTCAAAAGATCACGTTGATTGACATTAAATTCTGCCGGAACCCACACGGATCCTGAGGTTCTTGGGGTGAAGGACCACAAGAGGATGAGGAAAACAAAGAGACAAAGCTGGGGACAGGTGGAGCCCTTAATCTCCTGATGGGAGGAAAGGTACTACTCAACCAATGCTGGCATTTATTTATATACTGGGAAGGATGATGTCAATTTCAGCCCCTCTGCCTAGCAACCCAGGCCTGAATTGTTTAGGAACCTCCTGTTTTTCTGGGCTGTAGCAACTTTTTCACGTGGATGACCCAGGTGCCCTTTGTTACTTTGGTAAGGTCAAGTTTGGGTCCTTTTCCAGCTTCAACAGCTCTCAACAAAATTCTAGGTCAATAATGCCAACAGCTCTCCATGTGTAGCCCTGAAATTTGCTATTTCTTGACTCCACCCAGTAGTCCCATCCAGAAGTGCATATTTCAAACATTTTTCACATTGTGTAACTTTGAGCTTCTCACAGTCCATATTTATGCCCGTGCCTCTTAGCTTACAGGAAAGAAAAATAACACAAACACATTGAACTTAGAAAAATACTTTGAAAAAGTTCATATATCTTCATTCAATCATTTTTTGCTATTTGCATGTTTGCTTGTGATAGTTTTTCTAGTTGGGCTCCAGTTTTTTTTTTTTTTAATTTTTTTTTTTATTTTATTTGAGCGAAGAAAAACAAAACAAACAAAAACTACAACAACAACGACAAAAAAACGACATATATAGTAAAAACAACAAGCAAAGGAGACAAGCAAACAACTAGCGTAAATACACAACATTGCAGGTTTACAAAACCGGAAGATAGAAGCTTGACAATGGTTGCAATTTGCGCATCGTTATCT
>RJWM01009428.1:8882-67788 GCA_004363535.1 Dasyprocta punctata | reverse complement strand
TTTTGTTACATCATCCATCTAAGCCCCAGTGTCCCAACTTGTAAAATATGTTTAATAATGGTACCTATGGCACAAAGTTGTTGAAAGGATCAAATATGGTAATGTATGTAAAATCTGGTAAGAGCAAATACATGATCAGTATTACCCATAAAAAAATAATTATTAGAGAAATCACGACAGCAATAGGCTGTTCAACTGCACTAAAAGTCTTTCCAGAGATGTCACAAAGGATCCAATTTAAACAAATAGAAACAGCCAGGGATTGAGCTCAGTGGTGTAAGTGCCTGCCTGGCAGGTGCAAGGTTGTGAGTTCAATCCCCTGTACCAAAAATCAATCAGTCAATCAATCAATCAATAAATAAATAAACAAATAGAGACAGAAGAGGGAATAACTGAAAGCATGGGCTAACATGCATAATATACAGAGAAATGGGAATATGTGGGGCATATTTTAGAATTAATAACTTTGAGTATAGCTGAGCAATAGGTTTTAACTCTCAAAAAATGAATATTATAATCAAAGAAACAAAGAACATGAGAAGCAACTGACAAATTAAAAAATAATTAGTAAACAAACATGGGAAAATATTCAGTCTTACTGGGAATCCAAAAATGCAAATTTAAACACAATAACAGGAAGATTGGCTCAAAATAGTGGATTAAGTACACAAGTCTAGTTTTTCTCTAGCTCCAAAACCCAAAAATGACTGAAATGATATTAAAAAAAAAAAAAAAAAGACCGAAGTGTCATCAGTGGACTGGAAATGTTGTGAAATTCCCAAATTATAAAAATCATACTGCACTAGAATAACATACGAAACTTAAAAAAAAAAAAAAAGGTCACTCCAATGACGTTAACTGTTCCAGAGGTCATTTAATATCACTAGTAAGTAACAAGGAGAAGGCAGGATGATTAACTGGGAGGGTAATTGGTTAGCCGCTGTAACAGAGGCATACTGAAATCTCACCGACTTAACACGATGAACATTTCTCCCACTTGCATCATGTGCAGTCAGCCGCAGGATGCAGTATGACGTGGGAAAAAAGGGGTTATTGCATGCCTCCTTTCAGGCTAATGGAAGTTCTGCTGTCTTCACACTATGATTCTGGCTGATTCCCTAGGAAGGTAAAGAAGTCAGAAGCACTAACACCCTTACACCAAAATGAGTGTCCTGAGCCATGCCCCCCAGGCATTCTTCTGCTTTTGAGGGTCTTCCTTGAAATTTTCTAAATGTGGTATCTGGAACCTCCTAGATCCTTGCACAATACTCCAAGTGGATCATGGTAACTAGAAATGCCCACACTGATATTACTAAGCTTCTTCCAGTGTGTGGGAACACGTTGCAAGCAAATGCTGTCCAGGCATAGCACCCCAGGCCAGGACTTTCCGGGGTGGGTTTCAGTTTGTTCTTCCTTTTCAGAGTGCTCTGCAGTACCTCTCCCCATTTTTATTCCTTCTGCAATGTGCTCCTTTTTCAAGGTTTTTCTCATTTCCAACAGATTTCATCAATTTTAACATGAGCTGATATCGATTTGTTTGTTTTTTATGTTTGAGGTTTGTCTGGCTTCTTACATCTATAGGTTTCAATTTCATCAAATTTGGAGAATTTTTGGATCTTCTTTTATTTTAAATATCTTTTTCTCTCCCTTCTCCCTCTTATTCTGGGAGTCCAGTTACGTACAGTGCTTGATATTTTTCCATGGAGCATGAAGCTCTATTGAATGTTATTTAGGTCCTTGTTCTCTGTGCTTTCTTTTGGGTAGTTTCTATTACTGCCTTGAAATAAACTGATCTTTCCTTCTCCAGTGACTCATCAATTGTTGTCTTTCATTTCAAATACAGGGTTTTTTTTTTTTCCTTTAGAATTTTCTTTTGGGATATATTATATTATCTATTACATTCTTGTATACATCTTTTCTATTACTTCTGTCATCTTTGGAGTTTATCATTCCTGTAAGTCAGGCTTTATATTTTTTTCTCTGGATTATAGACAGGTTACTTGGAGTTAGCAGTTGGGTGCTTTGTTAGAGTGAATCCAGCACAGTTACTAGTCAAGGGCCAATTTACTTCCAATACTAAGGCAATACTCTTTGAAGGTTTCTACCCAATGTATTCTACATAATAAAGCTTTTTTCTACTATGTCTGGTGGGAACATAAAGATTCCCATTCTTGTGAGAGCCCCGGCTGCCATTCTTCATTTCTCATGGTTGTTTTTCTGGTCTTAGGGAGACACGTTTATGAGTCAGAACTCAGGCACAACCTCAGGAGGACCCCTCTGCTGTGCATTTGTTGTCTCGTGCACCCACTCTTTCTTTCTCTCTCTCTCTTCCCTCCCTCTCTGCAGCTCCATTCTTTGTAGTAGGTTCTGTTTGGATTTCTTCTCCTTCTGCTGTGGCCTGGAAGCTGCTTCTAGACAATAAGCTAGTACAGTCAAAAAGCTCACTTTGTTTATTTTCCTTCTCTCAGGAAGATTTCTCTGTGCAATCTACTATTCAAAGTCCAAAACCTGTTGTGTCATGTGTATTTTTCCACCTTTATGGTTAAAGTGAGGTGAGCCTCTTGTATCTTTTTTCCACCTTGAGTAGAAATCTATCAGTGTAGATTTAGTTTGCATTTCTGGGATGATGAGTTCTTAATTGTAGAGTATATACTTTCCAAATTTTGAGAGATTCTGCTTACATTTTTTTATAATAAAAGTATCATTAATTTGTATTCCCAAGGGATTTGGAGTCTGATTATTTTCTAGTATTCATGCCTATACTAATGACTGCCAAACTTAAAGCACTGGCTATGAAAAGGCAATGATCAGAATAGGACATACAAATACCATTACATATATGAGAACATACTCAATCCAATATAGAATACAGAGATCTATAGCAGAAAAAAAAAGAGGGACTTTTTTTTTTTTTTTTTGCGGCACTGGGGATTGAACTCACAACCTTGCGCTTGCCAGGGCAGGCACTTAAGCTGCTGAGCCAAACTCCCCAGCCCTGGTTTTTCGAGGCAGGGTCGCACTATGCAGCTCAGGCCGGGCTTACGCTTGCTTTGTAGCCCAAGCCGAGAGGGACTTTTTAAAACAAGAAAATATCAAATAATATGTTATTAATTAGAGAAAATACTGCATTCAAAAAACAAAATAGAGATTTTCAGGGAACAAAAAGCTTTCAAGAATGCGATTGCAAAAACAAGAAAAGGAGGAAGAGGATGAAGAAATTTCCAGTAAGTTGCACACAGATACACACAAAGACAATGACATGGAAAATAAGAGAAAAATAGGATAAAAAAATGCAACCATCTATCCAGAAAACTCAATGCCTAAGTAGTAGGACTTACAGAAACAGAAGTAGCACAGAAGAGGAAATTATCAATAAAAAATAATTCAGGAGAAAAAAGCCCAAATTGAGATGCTAGATTGAAAGGGTCCACTGAAGGCTTGATGAAATTTATGAAAATAAATCCAGGGTGAGGCATATTATACTGAAATTTCAAAATATTAGGAACAAAGGAAGGATTCTGTAACTGTCCAGAGGTTGGGTGGGGGACAGAGAAGAAGAGGAGAAAGAGGCAAAGTAGAGAAGGTAATGGTCATACAAAGAATCTGATAAAACTTTGAACACCTCACCCCCAGGAAACTAGATGACAAGGGAGAAATGGCATTAAGTGATATCTAACCTAGAATTCTATAGTCAATCAATAGGTGTAAATATGAAATATAGGCTTTTTAAGATATTCTATCTTGGAAAAATCAATTTCTTACTAATCAATGATTAAGTAAAACTGATGAGTATGTTCCACCAAAATGAGAAACTAAGGTAAGAAAGGAACAGATGGAATTTAGTGAAACAAAAGATCCAACACCAAAGAGAAGGAATTGGAACCCCAAGGAGACAAGTGAAAGAACAGCCAAAGATGAGAGTTATATTGTGCAAGTATAGAAAACAAGCAGAACAACTTTACTCAAAAGACTGAGACACTGCTATCTATTACTAGCAAAATCTTCCTGGTTTTTTGCCATTCTTTTAACCTGAGGATTAAACAAATAAAAACCAGCCCAGGTTATCTTATGCACATGGCTTATTTGAACCATATATGGATGCTTCTCTTCATTCCAGAGTCTGGTTCTTGAATCACCTGAGAATATTCATTTCTCTGTGATGAAATGTTTTGCTTTGACCTATACCTGAGAGTCTGAGGTAGATCATACCAAGCTGGTAAGCTGAAAATGTAATGAAACCCTCTCCACTATTTCTAGTGGATGCCCAATACCTGGCCCCTCTACACTTCTGCCAGACACCCCAACTGTAGTAAACCCTACTTCTCAGCATTCGTTCACTCATGACCATGCCCCTCACTCCCACAAGAGGGATTATGACCAATTTCAGGGAAGCTGAGGAAGGCTATGACACCGTGACTTAGTATAAGTTAGGTTTTGGTGGAGTTTTTAATCTAATAATGGCCAGAATGAGTTTTCTGTACATGGCTAGGTTTGTTTTTCCTACTCAGCTTTTAAAAACTAAACACAAGTTGTTGAAGTACACAAGGATAGGTGGTACAGTAATATGGAAAGGCACCACAATAAATACAGGACTGGTATAACATTTATTCTTGGAGGGGAAAAAATGGAATGAAATCTTCAAAAGCACAGTTGTTTCTAAAGTGTTGGTAATATTTTTATCTGATTGACATCTACATAACCTTTTGTTTTCTAGGTATTCTTTAAAACATACATAATCGCATTTTATAAACTTTTCAAAGTGTCACATATTGAGCAATAAAAAGAAAAACATATAGCAACATAATAGTGTTAATAAGTGGAGAAGTAAGTCATAAAATTGAACACATGCTATGATTGCAACTATGTGCCTTATATGACTAAAGGGAAAAGAATAAAAGGAAGTCCTACTTAGATGAGAACAGTGAAGTACAGTTGAAGGATTATGTGTGACACAACAGTTTTTGAGGAACTGCAAATGCATTAACCCATTTAGTCTTCATCTTTCAGTTAAGCAAAGAGTTTTACAACCCTCATATTACACATGGGGAAGCAGAATCTCACACAGTTTAACAAAGTTTGTCCCTAAACACAGTCAAGAGTAGTGGATCAAAGGTTTAAACCTCAGTCTACTAACTTTAAATTAGTCCTTTGCTGTGGTTTCTGTGCCAAACACCTTCTCCACACCATCCCATTCTCTTACCTTGGTCAAGTGATGGCCTCAGGAAGCCACAGTCCTTCATCTGTATAATCATGATGCCAGGGCTTCATTCACAGTTATCAGGATTAAATAAAGTCAAGCATGTAAAGCATAGATCAAAATACCAACACATAATAGTATGTGTTCAAATAGTAATGTTGATATCTAGAGTTATCTGAGTTCAAGTACTATTCAATTAGGCATTAGGTATACGAGAGTGAATATAAACTCACTGTCCAACGGGAACAAACTAACAAATTCAAGAACCTATCGGAGTGATTGGGGTTCTATATAGGATTCTATGAGAACAGAGATTACTGAATGAAGGCAGGTGAGGAAGCTTTCCTTGAGATGCTGCATCTTCTAAAATGCACAGCTGTATCTGGAAGGCCATCTAAGATGACCATACTATGCCCTTAACCCCCACATGAGAAAAGGAAAAACGATAGTGAGAGTAGAGACTCATAAAGAAATCACCAGGAATTTAGTGAGAAGAATGTTATCTCTATCGTGATATATTTCAGACATTTTCCATAATAAATTTTTTAAATTATGAAAGCCAGTAACTACCTTGAAGGTAACCATTTCAGATCAGTGATAGGTGACCCATGGTAGGTGGAAAACAGATGACCGAGGTGATGAGTATAGTTGGACTCAAGAATTTTGGATACAGCTGAGTGGGATATTATGTTGAGAAAACAGAGATACAGAGACAAACATAGAAGTATACAGAAGTAACTATGTCGTGGCTAATTCTGAAGGAAATCTGAATGCAGTTTTTGATCTAAACAAAGCCACAGAAAGAGAAAGATTGGAAACATAAAAGGGAAGGATGATAAATTAAAAACTTGGATGGCAGATGTGGTCTGAAGTGAAAAGGTAACTCAGCCAACAATTAAAAGAAATTGTTTTTTTAAAAAAAATCCTCTTGAAATGGAACAAAATCTGCAGTTCTCCTGCCACTGTAGGGTCCTTCTAGTCCCAGGAAGACAGCAGTGTCTCCATCTCTGTTGGGAAGGAGCTATTTTGATGGAAGGCCTGACACTGAAAGGCACAGGAAACCAACAAAGGGAGAAAGATGGGTAAAGATACAAATACAAAGACCAAGCAATGTAATTGTACAAAGAGAAAAACCAGGGATTGAAATGACTCTGGTATTGAGGTGAATCATGACCTTTATCCCCAGTGCTAGTTCTCCAACACTGAGTCCTATCAGACAGTTCTAGCAGATAGCCTAGCCACATTCACAGGCCTGTAGTTCTGGAACTGCAGGATATCTGACCCAGTCTGGAGTCAGTAATCTAAAGAGTTAATAAGAGCTCAGTCTAAGATAAAACAGATTGCATGGAAGACTGCAGGGGTCTGTAACTGTTTCAGAGAAATTCTTCTGAAACTCAGATTCAACAAACCCTGAATCTCAAGGGTCAGTCTAAATTTGACCCAATTGTTTTGTTTGAAATGGAAGCAAGCTGCTTAAATAGCTACTCGCAACAGTGTCTGAGTATTCCTACACTAAATTTAATGCTGCAGTAACTGTGCCTTACCACTTCACTGCAAATCAGTGCCTATAGTCACTCCTAATTTGGGTCATGGTGGGAGAAAGTTTGTTCAAAATACTTATCATAAATAAAAAAAATTTAATGAAAGGAATAAAATTATTCATTTTTTCTATGCAAATCAAAGAAACACTTTCTACCTTTCCTCCCCAGGTCCCTGCAAAACGGTACCTGAACCACTGGTCCATTGAAAGCAAACAATAATCCCTAATTGTTAAAGAGCTTGAATTTTACTAGAACAAATCATTTTCCTCACAATGCCAGCCAAGGAACTGAGAACTGTTGCACTGTTTAGTTGCCTTAATAGGACATCATTAAAATTCCCTCTTCCATTCACTACTTGAGTTGCAAAGCCAGGGAAATGGTCCACTAGGTGCAAGTACAGACATTCTAATTAGTGTCACTGTAACCAAGGTTTCTGCCCACTGAGAAGCGAAATCATGTGAAATGCATGAATAGTGAAATAGAGTGGCAAGTGTTCCAGAGATGCCTTTTGAGCTGAATCCATATTCTGCCTTTAATTAGAGTGACAAAGATTTCCTATATGAAAGCTCACATTTCTAAACTCTCCATCCATTTGCTATTGACTCATCTTTGGAGCCACCTTGGCCACAGACAGCCCCTTCAGCAATACTCACTCTGTGTGTTTTCTAATTCCCTGGGACACAATCCATTTCTCCTCACCAGGAATCCTCACTGACATTACCCGGAGAGCAGTTATTCTCAGAGAACAGCTTGCCCAGTGCCAGGCTTCATTTTTCTTTCCCCATGGGTTATTTATCACAGGAAGGTGGCCTGTGGAGGTAAATCCGGATGGAAAGCCTGTGCAATCTTCCATGTGCAGTGTAATGTCAGCACTGAGCAAAGGAAACTAAAGAAATGAAAAAAAATCCCACAAGCAGGCCGGGCGTGGTGGCGCACGCCTTTAATCCCAGCCTTTGGGAGGCTGAGGTAGGAGGAGCCAAGGTGTGAGTTTGAGGCCAGCTTGGGCTACAATGCGAGCACAAGGCTGGCCTAAGTTACATAGTGTGACCCTACCTCAAAAAATATGGCTGGGAGTTTGGCTCAGTGGCTTAAGCGCCTGCCTGGCAGGCGTGAGGCTATGAGTTCAATCCCTGGTGCCGCAAAACAAACAAACAAACAAACAAAAATTCCACAAGCAGAGAATTATATATGCTCTATCACCCTTTGAAGAAAGAGTCTTCAAATTTATGGAAAAGAGTAATAAATCATATGGTCTTGGATTTTCTTATGCAGCCTGAGGTCTTCCAGGCCAAAGGCTTTCTTCTATAGTAGATTTCAACTACCTTAATATCAGAACCTGGCATGAGAAAAGTTCCTAAGTTTAGGCATGACCTCACATCTACCTCCTCCTCCTTTCTTGCCCTCTGTTTCTACTCCTTGACTTGACACTGGCATAAATAACTCAGCTCATTCATTCACTCACTCATTCAGCAAACGTGTAAATACTTGCTATGTATCAGGTATAATGATGGGTAACTCCCAATCACTGGAGGGAAAAGAATTTTTATGTTCAAAAAGAATTATACCCAACAATAAAATAAGCATAGATTATGATTTTCAGTTCTCAGGGTCAACCTATGTACAAACATGAGATTAGGGAAAGTACACGGAACAGCATGTAAATGTTAGCAAAAGTGACAGCATGAAAGTACACAAGACAGATGCAGGGAAGTCAAAGGGAGGAAAGTGGTAGGGGAATCCACAGGTATTTTCCAGAGTCAACAGAAGAATAAATAAAGGAACAAATACAATAAATTCACAAGAATAATTATAATGTACATTATTGGTGTCTTCCCTGTTACCTTCTCTTCTCCCTTCCTTCCATTGCTTTTTCTTGTTAGGAGAACCCAAATTTTATTCATGTGCTCACATTTGTTCTCTAGTATCATGACTCAAAGCAGTCAGGATAAGCCATGGTCATCTGCCATACCCTTGTCTTGAGTAGTGGCTGTCTGGCTGATTTTAGAGCCAGCAGAACGTACTGCACTGATTTTCTAGAAAAGAAATAAAGCAATAAACAGATTCCTATTTAGACAATATCCAATTTAACTGATTTCATACTTGGCCTATCTTGAGACATCTTATTGGGGGAAAATACACATTCTTTACTGCTTAAATATTGGAACTGATTTTCTATGACTAGAAGTGAATACAACCTATAACATAAGACAACCCATTCAGGAAATAGAAGTGGGAATTCAGCTACACTGCAAGGAAAGAGAAAAGAAGGAGGCAGGAAATAAATGTGAAGCAAATTCTCATGTGCAATACTGGAAGATCAGTGGAATACATATAATTGATTTTTTTTTTTTTTTTTTTTTTTTGTGGCACGAGGGATCAAACCCACAACCTCATGCCTGCCAGACAGGCGCTTAAGCCACTAATCCAAACTCCCAGTCCTATTTTTTTGAGGCAGGGTCGCATTGTGTAGCTCAGGCTGGCCTTGCGCTTGTGTTGTAGCCCAAGCTGGCCTTGAACTCACAACCTACCTCAACCTCCCGAGTGCTGGGATTAAAGGCATGTGCCACCACGCCCGGCTCATATAATTGATTTTAAAAGAGGAAAAAGTGGCAGTCCAAGAATCCAATATAGAGAGATGGAGGTAGTCATCAGAAGACACCGGAGTTAAATATGGGATAGAAGTGGAGGAATGCTTTTCACTATAAGTCTTTTTTACACTATTTTGTTTTTAAACTGTGTGCATGTATTATTTCAATAAAAGTTTTCAAAATTACATTAATAAGAAAATGAATTCAAAACTAGAAATTAATTTCTTCCTCTAGAGGAACCAGTGAGAAAAGAAGACTTTTTTCTCTGAGACAAACTAGTAAATTAATGGAAGAACGTTTCATCCAGAAGCGTCCCCAGGGCTTCAGAGCTTTTCCCTCACCGCTACTGTTGTAGTGTTCTCTTTGCACAGATGTTGATTAGGACTTGGCGGTGAACATGTTTAAAATAGGGGGAGATAAGGGAACTTGGAGCACAAAGAAAGAGAAAACTCCAGCCCAGTCCAAGCAGTTTTCCTCTAAATAATGCAAATGTCACAGACTCTAGGGCTGTATTTTGCTGAAACAGTTACTAGTTACAAGTGTTGGATAGCTAACCATGTTGAATTTTTCCCACTAAATAAGAAATCAATATTCTCTGGTTTTACCACTAATTTTAGTGTTAAAAGTACAAAAGAAAATGGCCTTGGTTATCTTGACAGCTTCCTCGGGGACATGAGCCAAGATCACACTTTAAACTGAATCTCCCGCACCTCTTTGTCACTGTGGACTAACTGGTACTAATGCCCTATTTTAACCCAACAACATTGCTTTAAACTGACCAAGGATGGCCCAAAGCCTCCAAAGCTGCAATTGAGTATCCAGAAGAGCAGAATCACTAAAACAAGGTCTGAGGAGAAGACACTCCTACAGCTTTCAGAGTCCAAGACAAATACACATTTATTTTCAAACTTGCTCATTTAATCACGTCCACTGCACTCATGGTCAGCTGACCTTTTCCCTTAAGCTGTTTTCCAGGACTGTGAGCATCAACATGAGCTGAAAGAAGTTAACATAATACTAACCTAAATCTAGTAATGTCTTCTAAAAAGTAACATGTTATAGTGTTTAAACATATATTTACAAGCTGGATGTGGTGGCGCATGCTTGTAATTCTAACACTCAGGAGGCTGAGGCAGAATTGTTATGAGTTCAAGACCAGCCTGAGCTACAAAGTGAGCTTAAGGCCAGCCTGAACTGCATAGTGAGACCCTGTCTCAAAAAGAAAAAAAAATGTATTTACCTAACCATGTGTGTTTCTTAGAATATATCCTACAGCAAAACATATACTACTCACTGGAATATCTTTTGTTATGGGGAAAACATCTGGAAACAACCTAAGAGTCAAACACCAGGAGGCTGACTGAATAAATAATTATATAATCTTGCTATGAAAAATCATGCAGCCACCAAAGCAAAAATATAAATAAAACTAGCTAAGAGTCCATGAATTCACATGGAAAGTTGTGTGATACACTGCTGTATTTTATTATTTTATTTTATTTTATTGGGTACCAGGAATCAAACTCAAGACTTTGCTCTTCCCAGGTAGGCACTTTGCCACTGAGCTATATCCCTGGCCCACTCTACTGTATTTTAAAAGACAAGTTGCAGGAATATATGCATAATGACTCCATTTTTCAAAAAAATGTGCATGTGTGTATATTTTTACATACCTGGGAAAAGATACAAAAGGGTATACATCAGACTATTATTGGAGATCATCTCAGCACACAGAATTGCATCCTTGTGAATATTTTGAACTATTATATCAATTGTGCACTATTATTTATTGAGAGAAAAAACAAAATTTATTTGTTAAGAGTATGGGGAAGGTTATCAAAATCTCTGCATGGTCATACCTAATAGAGCAATTTAATGAAAATATGCCCAGTTTTTCAGTATCTTCAGTATCTTCAGTCAACAAAGATTTCACAACCTTCTATAAGTTTCTCACAATAGTTCCCATTTATGAAAAGGGTAAGTTGAACTTCCTCCAGTAACAGCACAGGCTTTTTAGGTCCATTCCACAGATAAGAAAACAAATAACTCAAACAAGATCACGTCATTCTAGTAAATAGCCCAGCCAGGATTTCAGAGACCTAACAGGAAAGTTTATGTTCCTCCTAACACTATTGTTTATCTATTAGACACATGCATCTAAGTTAAATCATTTTAATTCATGTCAAATTCAACTACCTTTTGTTTTAATGTGGTACAAGGGATTGAACACAGGTCCTCCCTTATGCTAAGTATTCACCCTACCCAGAATTATATCCCCAACTCTCAACTATTTTTGTAACTGGGAACAGCATATACAATGGGGATCATAAAAAAAAGTTCTCTTGTACAGTTATTAAAAGGCAACCAAAGGAGTTAGAATTTTCCTAGACCTCAATAAGTCTCTTTTCCTTCATTCACAGATTTACCCCTAAAGAAAACTGTCATTCATGAGCCATCATGTCCTCCAATACTCAAAGTCATACTCTTCCAGCCTCAACTTCTGCCTTCTATTTTCAGAAATTCTTCCAGTGAAGTCTGTCCAAATCCTCTCTCTTTAGACTAGACACCTGAATAGATGGCTTCTATGTTGACAAGTACCCCACAGCTACTAAAGTCTAAGATCATATTCACATATCCTGCAGGTGTGCTAGTACGTTTTGTACAGTAACTAAGTTATGGGAGTTTCATGTACAATCCTGAGAGGAGGTAGATAACGTGTTACGGGAGTGATCCTAAAGGCAGTGGGAGCCATTAAACGGTTTTACATGAGGGAGGGAGTGACTTGATACAGGTTTGCATTTTATGAAGGTCACTATGGCAACAGCATAACTAAGACAAAAGTATTGTGGACTCAGGGTCATTTGACTTCACACTGTTCCCACCTCTTTTTGCCTTAAATTCATAGTAGTTGTCAGCACCTCTGTGGGAGGGACAGCCATCAACAACATTTAGAAGGAAATGCTCATTACAGCCAAGGAGGAAACTCAGTAGGATGTAGAAAACACAAAGCACATAAATAAGAAATGGGAAAATACAATAGACAACAGAGAGGAGTTGGCTCTGTCTCCTATCGCGTACCCTGAGGTGTGACTGGATTTACTACTGATGCTGCCTTCTCACATGGCTTCTGTGGCCAGCAATGCTTTTTATCCCATCTCTGACTGGTCCAAAGATCATACTCCCCAGGGATCTACCACTTCATGATAATGATTCATTATTTATTCCAGCCCCAGGACATTTCAAATGAGTGTTTCAAACCACTGCTGCTTATTATATTGGATTTAACGCTACTGATGCATTTATTGACACTGCAGGAATCACCACGCAGTGGTCTCCACAGTGTTTTGAAAGCTGCATCTTTATTTGATTTTCTTTCATAAATTCTGAAACTAGGCTCAAGAATCTTTCAACAACAATCAATCAAAATAAACATATTTGTTGAATAAATATTTTAATGAACTAGCAGAATATAAACTAATGACAACATTTTAAGGAATTAACTCATTAATTTTCTCAAGGAGTGTTCCAAACCCTTTCCAAACTGGACCAAAATAACCGTGAGGGTAAGAGCTGCATCTGGCTTTGCCTGGTGTACTAAGGTACTCTATAAATAGTTGCTGCAGAAATGAATGAAAAACTAGATTACTAAAACATATTATTCTCATTCATTTCCTGTTGATATTAACAAAGTACTTTGCAGTGCAAACTGGAAATGTATATCTGGTCCTTTTTTAAGTCTTCTCTTAACCTTTCTGCCCAGGTTCCCTGCTACCTGAGTCACAGTATCTATATACTCTACAATAAGAAAGATACGTAGGCCATAGGAGAGCAAACTCAGTAGGCTACTTCCAAGACATTACCGGAAAACCAAACTCTTCACCATCAACAGAAAAAAAGGAAACAAAACCAAAACTAAAAACTCTCCAATATATAAACATTGTTAACTGGACAGAGTTCTTCTCTCTGAACCTTGGGAAAAAATTTAACCTGAATTTTACTCTAAGTCTCCATAGTTGTATTTGCTTGAACCTGCAAAAAAAGAAAAAAAAAAAAAGTGGGCTTAGAGGAATGAAAACATGAATCATAGTCAACCACATACCTCTTCTTTTTTAAAAAATAAAATTCTTTGTTATGTTAGGCATAGTGGTGCATGCCTGTAATCCTAGTCAGTACTCAGTGAGCTAAGGCAGGAGGATCACTATGAGTTTGAGGTAAGCCTGGGCTACACAGTGAATTCAGGGCCAGCCTGAACTATATAGCAAGACCCTATTTCAAACCATGTCCCCCCAAATTAAATAAATAATACCTCTTTGCATACCCTTGCATTGGGAAATTATATCATATAATAAAGGAATTAACTATGAGTTTAAAAAGCTAGTAGTATCAACTGACTCATGGTGATTTTCTTACTTTGATCTAGAAGTATTTGATTGTGGAATTTCAAGAAAGCCCATATTCTGAATTTATCTTTCCGAAAAGGCACTTAATATACCAGTGGTAGCTAAGTAACAAGGCTCTGTAGATGGGCAAGACCTGGGAGGGTGGGCACAGGCGTGGGCAGGGTAAAGGTTACTCTCGCTTATTTATTTTCACCTGCATACTATTGCCATAATGATCTTTCTAATATGCTAACCTATATCAAGTCACTCACTCCCTCATGTAAAACCATTTAATGGCTCCCACTGCCCTTAACACAATATCTGCCTCCTCTCAGGAGGGGCCATCCTAAATCTAGTCAAACTAAACTAGTTGCTATTACTCATTTTAACTATGAAGAGTTTAAAATAAATACTAGGAAAAATAATAAACTATACAAATCTTTGTATCCAGAGAGGCTAAGAGAGTATTTAAGAAGAATAGATACTTATTGACTGAATAACCAAACAAATTAATAAATAAAGCATTATTCTTAAATTATTCTACTCAGTTCAGATTCAAAATTTCCTATTTTAAATCCACAGGGGATATATATATATATATATATATATATATATATATATATATATATGCATCCATAGTCACAGGAACAAAGATCATCTATTTATCTATCTAAACACACAACAAATTTAAGCATTGTGGATATGGTCTCTTCAGTCAGGGTTGTTGAATCCAAGAAAGTGATGGATTTACTTCTGTTTACTTTCCTATCCTCAAGGCTAATTTTTATCATCCACTTAACATTCTAAAGTCCCTGGAGCCAACTAAGCAAACAACTTGATTGAAAATAAAATTGTAATTCAGTCATCTACTGACTACAGAATTGATTAGAATCTTAACTCACTTCCTTAGTACCATTGTAGTCTGGAAAGAAAAAGACCTCACTAAAGAAATGACATAGTATTAATGTATCATACAGGCCACAAATTTCAGGACCCTGAGTACTGGGAAACAACCTATCCCTAAAAGTGTCCCCAGTAGATAATCACTAGCTAAAAGTATTATCCAACTTTCCAGTTACATTGATGGAGTAGTTTAGCATAGAATGACTGATTCTTTTACACAAATATGAAAAGCATTCTATAGAGAACCATCTCCTTGTAAAATCTCCCTTTTCTACAATACCACCTGAAGCTGAAGTTGAACCATTTACTCATTGGTCAGACAAAAAAATTCTTAGTAGTCATCCTTGATTCTTTCTTTCACATTCTATATCCAATCCATTTATAACTCCTGATAACTCTGGCTGCAATAACTATCTCTAAACTAACCATAACTCACCCTCACTCTTACCTCCCCATTTTAATTCAACTAACAGAGCTCTCTGCCACTCCACATGCCACCATTTGTCCATCTTCTTCACAGCAGACAAATACATTTTCCTAATTACATCAGACCCAATCTCATTCCTGCATGAAACACTCGGTGACTTCTCATAGCAATGTGGAGAAACTCTAGGCTCCTCACCAGGGCGTGTAACCCCTCAGGGGCCAAGCCTCTGCCCTCCTCTCCAGCTCCATCTCTCTTACCTCCTTTGCTCAGAACACCTTATTCTACTGGCCTTGATTCCTTCAAGTACACTGAGCTTAGTCGCCACCCCTTCAAATCTGTCAAGTGACTGGTTTTCTCCCCCCATTCAGACCTTAAATACTCCTTATGTCAATCTCAAACACTTTACCCTATGTTGTTTTTCATTGGTGTACTTCCAGTAATACAAAAGTTTCTCAAGGGCAAGGATTCATCCTCTGTTCTGTTCTCATTAACTAGAACAGTTCCCAGGATAAAGTGTACATTAGTAAATATTAAATATCTGCATTAGTAAATAGTTGAGTGCCCACCCAGAAGAACCTCCATTTCCAAATATTAGATGAGAGTGTGCTATGAAGATTCGCACACCTGGAAGGCACTATTGTGAAAAACAAACAAGTTGTGTCTTTGAAAGGAGTATTTCAGATCACTCTGTGATAAGATTTGTATCTCAAAGTAAAGAAATGGCTTGTCATGGTCAGACACCATAGATCATTCATCTTTCAATCCCACTGGATTAAGATCTAAAAGTCTGATTTCATCACTCTGAGATCTTCAGATTAAACTGTATGAGTTATTCCCTTTCTCCAGACAATTGATAAACAGAAACTTCTAATCAATCCTCACTATCATTTACTCAATATTTCATCTTTGGAAACCTGTCTGTTTGATCTTGGTGCAGTTACAGCTCCACTCTGTGGAAAAATAAGGAAGACAAGCAAATAATGCAGGTATATTTCCTGCAAGGCCATTGACAAAATTTGAGAAGCTCTGAAGAAGAAATTATAGTCTGTAAAAAAAGTCAGAATAATGAATATTTTATTCTTATTTGGATTGGATATGGTAATCTCTAAAACTTAAATACAAATCAAGGGCCAGTAAGTATTTTATAATTGACTTGCTCTCTTTCTCATTTTTCAACTCTTATTTCCATAGAAGCCTTGAAACTATTTAGTAATTTTCTCTCTTAAGTAGTTCATCTCTGCCAGGAGACACTGCAACTTGTTTAAAAGCGACAAATACAAAACACAGAATTCATTTTGGTCAGACCCAGGAATTAGACCATGAAAAGCAAATGATTTCCTGTACCTAGATGCAGAGAAATTCAGCCATGGCATCTAGCAGAGGCAGTAATATCTTTTCTGAAAAGAAAATGAATATTTTTCAGTAAATAGAATCTCTTGACCTTTGCCTAAGGAAAAAACTCTTTATGCAGCTCCCAATAGTTGTGAGCAACAAGGAATCAAGGCCTAATCAATGTCCAACTGGCTCAACTTCTAGGAGATCAGTTGCAGAAATGAGTTAATGAGCTGTCCCAGAGAAGCCCAGAAACGTTTTAACAATTTTTAGGATTTAATACATTGCAATTATGGGTCTCCAAGTCACCAAAGCATAGTCTGATTTCTAGTAACATACAACAAAAACTGCATAACTTCCTTCCTTTATTAAGACTTTAAAACCATTTCAGACCCAGTTTCAACATAACATTGATGGAATTAGTACAACTCATTCCTTGTCTAGCTTCCATCAGTTAAATTTGAGCTTCACTATATACTGGGTTGCTCACTGGACTAGCTCATTAGAAAACTTCAATTCCTAGTGAAATTAGAAACTAAGCAAAGTTTGTCTTTAGTGACCCGAGATAAAGTTTATCTCCGCTCTCCCCCAAGTTTCTGGCCCTCTTCAGCCCTTAAGTTCTCTCCCTATCAAAACAGCCTCAAAGCAAAAAAATCTGAATTCCTTAGCACTAAAATAAATATCTGCTAGAAGCTTCAAGGATGACCTTTCTCAAGGAGAAAAGGGAACAAATAAGCATCAGAGCTTTGAAATACACTATGTTTCAAGACCAAAAGAACAGGTAAGAAAACCATGGGGGAATTTTTTCCTTGAATCTGTGAAACTACTGCATGGCAACTGTCTGCTTTGCCTATATTGTAGTTATCGATTCAGTTAAAACCTTCACAGACTCTTTCCTAGAATATTTGGTAGGTCACAGATACATGAACAATTAACTTTTCATTCATAAGATAATTACAAGGATATTTAGAAGGAAGAATTAGTATGAAAAGGGAAAAATTGTACAGAGGAGGCAATAACTGTGAACTTGGTTTTCAGTAATAAGAATTTGACAACAAATGTGTTAATGGCCGTTGTAAGGAATAGGATCAAAATTAGCAATGGAAGGTGGAATAAAAGGACTCATGTCAGTAGTATGGATTCTAATTCACCTCTCCCAGAAGATTTTATCTCAGGTATTATGAAGTCTTCTTATAACTATTACTGCTCAGTTTAGAACACATCTGTGTATTGAGAATGATACTGATCTGATATTCATTGTGTGAGATAGGATGAGTAAAATATGCCCAACTTTGAAGCAATTTACAGTAAAATGGGTTTAGACAGAACTGTAAGCAAACAGTGTAATAACACTCAAAATGAAATTCAGGAAATCCCTGAGTCTGGCCAGCACTCTCTCTCCGGTTGCCAGTGGCGGTCTGTGCCTGGACCAGCCTTCACTCAGCTAACATGTAGGTCAGTTACAGCAAGACCTTTGCTACTGCTGTGAATTTTAAAAGCTGTCCCTCCCCCTGTAACTACATCACCCTGCTGGTCCTCTGTGTTGAGTCTGAGCTTACTTGGAAGCCTTGGCCCTTCTGGCCAGCATCAATTGAGTTGGTTGTTTAGGACATTTATAAACGGTAAATATTTTCTTCAGGCTGAAAATGTCGAATACCATGGGTAAATGTTCTCCAAAACTTCTAGTGCTAGGGCAACATGTTTTCATGAGAAAAAAAAAAAAATCTCACTTTTTCCTTTTATCTTTTAAAGTAGTAGTTTGGATTAGCAGCTACCATTTTTCTTTTGGTATTTTTTGAGTGTGGAAATGTCAACCCACACTGAGGACCTTTGTTTTTGAGGAAAGTATCTAGGTTCAGTAATATGCCTTTGGAGTCCCACCTATGGCATTATTCATTTGCTTAGGCTCAGTAAACACTGAGATTTTTACATGGAAAAATATAAATGGGACATTTTGTAGCTAAGAATCACAGAAGCAGACTCAAAAAGACCTCAAAGGCCACTTTATATACTTTATTACTTTATTATTTAGAGAATTCATTCATATACCATTCACTCATGCAAAACTTGACAGAATTCACTTCAGGCCCATGCTAACCCCAGTGACTCCCAAAATGTGGTCCTAGAATGAGAAACATCAGCATCACTGAACCTCGAATAATAATTGTTTTATGGTGCTGGTGATCAAATCCATAGGTGGTCTGTCACTGAGCTACATCCTTAGCACCTTTTAGTTTTTACTCTGAGGCAAGATATCACAAAGTTGCCCAGAACTTGACCTTGTGATTCTCCTACCTCAGCTTTCCAGAGCTAAAACTGAAAATTCTTGAGTCCCATTCCAGACGGACTGCAAAACTGCAGAGGGAAGGTCCAGCAATCTGCAGCTTAACAAGTCCTCTCATTAACTCTGACCCTCCCAGTGATGTGTATTAGACAGGGCTAATTAGTTTAACTTGATTCAACAAATACAAGAATCTGTTGGTCCATGCAAGTGAAAAGATCAGGGAGTAACACTTCCAGAATAATCCGTAGAAAGCACGTTCTTTCCACTAGCTGCACATTTTCATTTCTACCAACTACATACTCCTCTGTTGAGACTTGAACACAGCTTGCTCCCATGCTACCCATCTGGCCTGAATCCCATGGCTCTCCACAGACACCTCAGCTAGGGTCTTTGAGGTCTTCTTCCTTGCCTGGATCATATCATGTCCCCAGTGAAGTGGAAGGGCTGTGCACAACTTCTGGAAGATACCCTAAAGGGAAAGAAGTTTATTGTACTCTTCCCATTTCTTTCTTTCTGCTAGTTGAAATGCAGTTCTAATGTCTGGAGCTATGGCAGCCACCATGGGCCATGAAACAAAAGCAGAAGTGTGATAGAATTGACTCCTGTGGGCTTGAGAGAGGCGACTGTTAAACATGCAGGAATTTTGCAAACTGGTTATGAAAGCACTCTAGCTTGCAATTGGCCATGGTGGGATTGCCACCATGGAAATTAGGCAAATGTTTGTCTGCACACCATCCTCCTTTCAGAGCATCAGTTTATCATACCACTGCCACATGTTGAAAATGGCAGAGCAGTAAAAAAGAATTGGCCAGCATTCCAGCTGATGACAAAATGGCTTGCAATACAAGCTTGGACTGCCTATACTTATAGAAGAAAAATGAATTTTCATTTTGCTTAGCATTTCAGTGTTTGTTTTCTTTCCTTCAAAGCCAAAATAATCCTAATACCTACTTGGAGCATTAGATCCAACTCAACATCACCTGACTATAGCTCAGGAAAGTGAAAAAGAACATCTGATTTCACCTAGATAAGGTGTCCACATTCATGGCATATCCTGTGGGGCCCAAAGATGTAGGTTCCATGGTACAAACCTTGCCACTTAAACCCATTCTTTTAGTAGAGACTGCTAGTTTACATCTAAGAAAGAAGGCACGGGCCAAGCAGGTACTGCAAACGAATTCACTATAGTACCATCCAATATACACACACGTTCGAAGTCATTCCATGCAGCATCCATTCCTTTTACGCTGATTTGTTTGAATTATTTTCCAAAAATACTTTATAAATCAGTTTATATGTATTTTTCTTGTAATAGCTAGATTCAGATTTCCCCCTCGGTACTGAGCGCTGTAGACTGCATTATATTGTCTTAGTCACTCTACCGTGCTAACCTAAATGTCTTGTTAATTCAGTATGATCTCTCTCTACATGACCTATTTATATTTGTTCTAGCAAACAGTTCTGACCAATAATATCTGAGAAAAGTTGTTCAAATGATGGTGCTGTACCTGCTAAAAGGAACAAGAAAGAATATCATAGGAAATCTTCAAATACCTGTTTTATTCCAACTTTGACACCTTCAAGGAAACAGAATAATGTTCCTTACATATGAAAGACTGGTAGAGGGTTTTTATGAAAGGTCTTCTAAACACACATCACTCCACACAGGTAGGACTGATCAACATGATATAGCTGGAGGCATATCATGACTTCAGGGTATCTGAAGAGACCTGAAGTACAATAAGTGGAAATGCATTTTAAGTTAGTGTTGCCATTATGACTAAACTGCTGATTTAATTAGGGTGTACAAATTCAAGGACAGAACCATAGCCCCCAAATCTATGTATTTAAAATGCATGTTCTAAAAACGTATGTGTTTGTATGTGTGTGCACGTGCTTATGTTAATATTTCATGTCTGGGCAGATACTACATTCCTAACTAGATTATGTACTCGGGGAGACCTGAAGACAAATTACATAAGAGAAAATCCCACATAATGGTATGTATGAAACATGCAATGAGACAAGTAAGCAGAGTGTAATGCTCATGACAGTTGACTTTCCAGTGTCTGTTTTACCCCATATGAGTAGTGTAGACAACCAATGAGAATCTCATTTCCCTCACTGGTCACTGGTTTTAAAATGGACATATGATTCCACCTTGGTTAATAAGACATAGAAAATTTTTGAGAAAGTCTTCTAGCTCCTAAACAGGAGATAAAAATAAGAGATGTTTTTCTTTTTCTTCTGGATTTTGGGATCAATCACATGCCTAGTGAGCTTACTATAAGGAAGCAGGTACTCTTTGTACCAGGTGAAAAAAAAGAAGGCCTGAAACCAGGAAAAAGATTTATAACTCGTAGAGACTGGAAGTACCACAGGAGGAAGCAACATTCTTCTCATAGCTAAGAGATAAGCCTTTTAAAGACAGCAGCTGCTTGTAGGATAACTAATTGCAGAAATCTAATCTCTACTCTCTACTCCCTACTATAAGGCAAGGACACTGTTTAAAATAAGTTACAGTCACCAGTTGGGCAGTCCAAACTGGCAGTGTCACAAACAAGTTCAAGAGCAAAAATCCTAGTATTTTTTTTACCTCAAGAATAGGATTGGGTAGTAAGAAAAACAACATGATTAGAATGAAAACTTTGGAAGGACATGGAATGAATCAAGGATCCTCACCTCAAATTTTTTACTCCTTGAACTACTAATTCAGGATTCTGCTTTCTTCCTTTGTGCCTTAAAAACCACATTCTTCCTATACTAACTGGTCTCCAACTTGAGAATTCCCTTCATGAACCTGCTTTGCTCTCCATCGAGCACATAAGGTTCTTAACTTTCACTGCATACCAAGATCCTTACTTCTAGACCACTTGAATCTAACACAAAGACAAGGCTGAGAATGACTAATTCACTTTTTTTGGATGCTAAACATCAGAAATTGCTGAGGAAGTCCTGTAGCTAAAACACTCCCTCATATACCATGTTTGAAGAATTTATAGAACTAGGGGACTGACATCACCAGGGATTGGACAGCATCAACATTTCAATAGATCCACTTCTCTGATGAAAGAGGGAAAGTTGGACCAATATGGGTTTATCTCTTGGGGAAAAACATTTCACAGAGTGACAACTATACCTTCCACTGTCCCTGGCTGTTTGGAGGGAGTCTGACATGGGTCCCCCACACAATAAGATTGAGACTGAGGCCAGATGGTATATGCCTATAGTTCTAGCACTGTGGGAGGTTGAGGTAGGAAGATTACAAATTCAAGCCCAGTATGGGCAATTTAGGGACTTAGTAAGACCCTGTCTCAAAATTAAAAAACAAAAAACTAAAAAAGGACTGGAGATATAACTCAATGAGTTCAATCCCCAATACTGAAAGAAAAAAAAAATGGAGACTAAACAATGTTACCTTGCAACACTACAGCTAACTCGAGGGCTGCTACTTGACTCTGGTCTGAAAGTTGTAAAATCACTGAACTGAGTAGCATCTGATGCTGGGTGATCCTGCGGGGAGTGAAAGGAGGACCAGCACAGAGGTCCTAAAGTTGAGAGAAGGTGCCAGAAAGCAAGCTGCATCGCTCCTCTTTGGGGTACCAGGAACACAAGTTTCCCTTCAGTTTGACAGACTCCAAAGAAGAGAGTTGGATTAAACCATCCTGCTTTCCATTGAGCAATTCTCTAGGTGTGAGCAAGAATACTGCACCTAAGAATGAGCTCTACCTACAGCAATGATGGCGAACCTTTTAGAGCTTTCAAAGATAAACAGCACCTGTGGCACGTGTGCCATAAGTTCTCCACCATTGAAGAGCTTGGTAGGAGGTGGCCTGTCTTAGAGCCCACTGAAGAAGTAGCATGTGCATCTAAGAGAAAGACCATATTTAGACTCCTACCACAGAGAATCAACCAAAGAGCATCAGTGTGGCCAGACTAGCAGCTATGATCTATAGAGGGGAGTGAGCACAAGGCAGTCTCACTAGAGGCAACAGAAAAGGCAGGCAAGAGGAACTGATGGTGACTTCTCCAGAGGATAGTTACAATGGGAAAGGGGTTCCACCCTCAACTAGTCTTGGTGGGGGGTGGAAGGGACATCTTTGCATTGAAAATGATTTTAAACTTTTAAAATGAACACTACTGAGTGAGATTTTGATGGGAGTGTTTTAACAAACTGACAGTGATACAAGTTATGGAACCGGTCTGAGACATCATTAAGGGAGCTCACAATCTGGCAGGTAGTTTTGACAGAACACAATTGATAGCAATTGTGGGAAACACAATACCCTTTCATGTTTATACCCTACTACAAGGATCCTCACTAAACTGGTTATACATGTTAATGTTTGCAGTTCTTCAGTATGAGTGGAACTATTCCCTCTCCTGACACATTTATATTTCCAAGGAGGTTTTTTCATGGAGACAAAAGGCGGAGCAGAGTGGGCAAGTGCAGCGGTTTTTGTGTTAAGAGATAATAGTAAATCTTCATCAAGAGCCAGACATGCCTCAGGGTAATAGGTACACAAATAATTTAAAACAGGGCTTTACATTACCATACTGTCTGGACTAACCAAATCATGTTAATCATGTGAAATTCTTAAAGTTGTCACCAGGTTGTTGGGTTAAATTTTTTTTTTTTTTTTTGGAGGGGGGCATGGTCTCACAATAAAGCTCATACTGATTTTAAACTCCTAATCCTCCTGCTTTAGCTTCTCAGGTACTGCGATTACAGGTATGGGCCACTGTGCCCCGCTGTAAGGTGGCTTTTCATCTGATGGCTGTCCCCATAGTGGTGAGTTACATGTAAATTCAAATTAAAAATTTTATTGTACATCAAGAATGAGAGAATGTGATAATAATTTGGAATTAAACCAAAGGTATTTTTCCTTGTTTTATGTGATGAAAAATAATGACAGGAAGTTCCAGGATGTATCAAACTCAGATATAGTACCCAGTAACTCAACACTGAGAGACGGACCAGAAGTAGCTATACAGTTGTCTTTGTTTACCAGTGATGTTGATCATGATGCAAAGACATTATAAATAACTCATATCCAAGACTTACAGCCAAATTAATTTCACATATCAATAGTTTGTCACACAATCGGCTGCCTTTCCCAGAGGTCCCCATGTCCAGGTGGACAGGCCTGGGAGGATTCTAGAGCAGATGTGCAGGCTTTGGCGCCAGTCCCTTAAGTAATTATGATTAGAGGTGTTTTTGAAGACTCCCCCTCCCACCTCTGGGCTAAAACTTTCTTTCTAGTGGGTCTGAATAGTGCCTCAAATTCTCAGCATTCCTGCCATTCCCTCGGGCTGAGGCAGCTCTCTAAACAGTCTCGCCCTCGGGCACCTGAGGAATCGGGCCACTAGCTCTTCTGTGGGAAGCTGGCTGAAAGTTAAGTGCAAAGGGCAGTATGAAAGGCCTGAAGGAAACATAAGGCAGGGTGGAGGGTGCAGGAAAAGGAGCTTGCTCCACAGAAACTGACCAAAGGTTCCAGGACTCAGCGCTGTGGTGACTTACCTAGGAATGGAATGGGAAGGGAGCAGAGAGGCTGGGCAAAGTTATATAGGCTGCTGAGGAACTCAGGGCCCCAGCACAAATCCTGGATAAAGATCTTTTGGCTAGAATAATTTGTTGGAAGCTAGGGGTGGGTGTAAGGTATGTTTTCACTGTAATATCGAAAGCCCAGTCTAGAAAGACCACCTACTAGAAATTCAGAGTTAAGTGAAATTGTAAATGAACTACACTAAGAAGAATCCTCTTTCCCCTTTCTCCTACCTCCCTTGCCTTCCTCTTCTTGTTCTTTCCCATACACAGACTGGGAGTTTGGACACACTGGAGAACTGGAGTGAACCAGCAAGCTCCTCACTTTAAACCACAGACAAACCACTAGAGGGCAATGTCATCACTGATCCCTTAAATACTGATTGCCTTTGGCTTCAGTCTTCAAGCAGGCCTGGCCACACGTCCTGTGTCCTGTAACAGGATGTTTCAAAATTCTTCTTCCTTCAATTCTCATTGTAAATAAATGAACTCAGGGTGGATACATCCAGATGCACATCACGGGGCACATGGCACGGGCTGCGCCAGTCAAAGCTCCTGATAAAACTAGAATAACTTTGCACCACAATTCAGAATCCAGAGTTTAAATCTGCATTTCTTCCTGAATCTTGGAATTTCTCTCAGATGCTACCCTATAAGTAAAAGAAATCTTGTAAAGAAGTAAAGAGTTAAATAATCCAGCACACACTATTTGCACAAGATTCCGTTTTTGTTTTCATATTCAAATTACAAGTATTTGGTTTGGTCAAAAGTGGGGCTGCCCAGCAGGACAAAAGTTGTCAGTCGATTAGTTACACACACATTCATGGGGACCAACAGTCACATGTTTCTCTTGGCTTAAGGCACTGGGAGTGTAAAGTAAAACCAGTGAATGTGGTTCTAGTTGGTGTACTAATGAAAGCGAAGTTACTAGAAGCCTTGGAGTTTGGGAACAGAATTTTGGGTTTTGAGGGCAGAATTTCCCTTCCTATGAGTTCAACTTAGGGCTCCTTAGGCAGAGATGACAAGCATCTAATTTTGGTGAGGTTAGTATTCCAAGAAGCCACGCAAATCAACTGACTGAAGAGCAAGGTGAAATTGTAAATGAGGAAGTATTAAAGAAGGGAAAGAATGTAACAGGCTTTTGACAGACAGGGATTTTTCTGCCCCAGCACTGGAGCTATTTGTTTTGTTTTGTACTGTTTTTGGTCTGTTTGAGACAGGGTCTCGCAATGCAGTTCAGGCTGGCCTTGAGCTCACTTTGTAGCCCAGGCTGGTCTCAAACTTGAAACAATCCTCCTGAGTGCTGGGATTACAGGCCAGAGCCACCACGCCCAGTGGAGTTGTATTTCTTCAAACAGCTGATATTTGCTGATATTAAACTTAACTTCAGTTTATCAGCAGAAACAGATAAGGTGGGGAAAACATTTCTAGGCAGATTTCTGAAATTTTCCTACAGTGCTGGAAAACCATCCAGAGTTCAAATGGGCCATATTTGGTCAATGATAGCTATGTTATTTTTTCTATCTTTTGTATTTTCACTGCTGTATAATAACATTAACTCTTTACAAAAGGTCAGTATTATTTACCTAAGGCTGTCCCAAAGGACTCTCTTCTCTTTTCCTATCCCCTCCCTTCAAAGGGTCAGGTGCATATACTGTTTCTGATAGGAAAAATGTAATAGAGGGAATGTTTACTGGAATCAGTAAGGTGGGGCTTGTGCATTACTAGGGGTAAGATGCAGCAGAAAATCATTCCCAAGCTTCAAAGATTACAGTTCAACAGCAGACTCCCATGGTTGAGCCGACAGTGTTTCACAGCAGGGAACAGGGGAAAAAGTACTGGCAAACAAGCACGTACAGAAGTGTGGCAGAGAAGGTGGACAACAAGTAGAAGCAAGTGCGATGGAAGATTACTACTGACCCAGCAAAACCTGCCTAGGTGGAATGTTAACGAAGGGTGGAGACGGAAGAGTTGTCCAGCAGCCAGCTCTGGCACTTACTCACCTGCTCACAACCTAAGGAACCTTACCAAAGTGGCATCCTGGTTTTTTCTTTTAAAGGCACTTTGTTTATTGGGCTGAGCCCCAAGAAATTGGGGAATGAGCACCTCATCTCTTCCAGATCACCTTTACAAATAAAAGATTTGGCACACTGGGACAAATAAAAACAAAGAGCTATGAAATAAAGGGTAAATACTTAGATGACATCCTAGTTTTAAATTGCCTAAATAGAGCTGTTTCAGTACATGACAATTTGGCTTCAATCTGTATTATTCTGAATGTATAATTGATGTGGCCCATCTGTTTCCAGTAAAGGAACTTTTGTTTTGCTTTTTTCTTCTCCACTTTCATTCAGAATGAACGGCTTTCTCATTAGGCAATGTTCACATGCCCTCAGAAAATGTGTTTGGAATAGAAAGAGTCCCCAGAATCACAGATTTAAATGTCGGCAAAGTTGAGCATGTTCTTCCCCATTTTGCGCTAGTTAAATGAGGACTCATGCCGATCTCCATGCAGGAAACTTCTCAAGTAAAACCATTACAGCCAGGAAACCATCTACATGGTATGGTTGTTAAAATCCTACAGCACTCTGTGAAAGATGCTGCAGATTGGCAGCCAGAACATCTCCTATTCCAGGTCCTAGATTTACAGAAGCCAGGGAAGTTTTAGGACTTGTCACCCACTCTCCAGATATTTACTGAGCACCTGTACAACGCCTTGGGCAATGAAGCATAAAAATGATTAAGATCTACTATAGCCCTTGCCATTCCAAAGCTTAACAGTTACAGAGGAAACAAACCTGTAAAAAAGGCAATTATAACCTATTAGAGTGGTTATCATTAAAAAAGGAGAAAGATGACGAAGAAGGAATAAAGGAAAGCCTTAGGGACTACAGAAAACAATTAGAACTCTGATACATTGTTAGTGTGAGTGAAAATTGGTGTGGCTGCCATGGCAAACAGTGGGGAAATACCTCAGACAGATACAGTTGCCATACAACCCAGCGATTTCATTCTCTGGTGTGTACCTAAGAGAAGTGGAAACAATGTATACACAAGTGTTCATAGCAGCATTACTCATTGCCAGGTGTAGTAATTCCAGCACTGCAGAGGCTGAGGTAGCAAGACTGCTGAGAGTTAGAGGATAGCCTAGGCTATACAAGTTTAAAGCCATTTTGAACTACAAAAGCCAAACGGTCTCAAAAAAAAAAAAAAAGTTTTATTCATAATAGACAAAAAGTGGAGTAGAGTGCGGTGGTGCACACTTACAATCCCAGCAGTTGGGAAGCGGAGACATAAAGACTGCCACGAGTTTAAGGCCAATCTGGGCTACATAGTGAGCTCAAGACCAGCATGAACTACATAGTAAGACCCTGCCTCAAAAAACAAAAATAGGAAACAAAAAGTGGAAACAACGCAGACATCCATCAAATAGTGAATGGATAAACAAAATACATACACATTACAGACTACTACTTAGCCATAAAAAAGAATTAAGTACTAATACATGCTACAACATGGATAAAATTTTAAAACATTATGCTTAGTGAAAGGAGCCAGGCAAAAGGACAAATACCATACGATCCTGTGTATATGAAATGCCCAGACTAAGCAAATCCATAGGCAGAAAGTGGGTTAGCAATTGTCAGAGAGTTGTGAAAGGTACTGGAGGGTGGCTGTCAACACATTCATGTGTTTCATGGGGTGATGAAAATGTTCTAAAATTATATATATATATATATATATATATATATATATATAGTGGTGATTGCACAACCTTTTGAATATATTCAAAACTACTAAATTGTACACATTTATTGAATCTTAAGTCCAGTGCCTTAACCACTCAGTCATCCTGGTGACAGCTATACACATTTAAAAGGGTGATTTCTGTGGTAGGTGAAGTGTACCTCATCAGACAAGGTAGTAACATGGTGTGATAACGCTGGATTAGAAGAGCACTGTTGCACACATTTGGCATATAGAACCTAGAGAAGGGGTTCAAAAAGATTCTTGAAAGCCGGGCGTGGTGGCGCACGCCTGTAATCCCAGCACTCGGGAGGCTGAGGTAGGCGAAGCATTGTGAGTTCGAGGCCCAGCTTGGGCTACAATGCGAGCCCAAGGCTGGCCTGAACTACATAGTGCAAACCTGCCTCAAAAAACTAGGGCCAGGAGTTTGGCTCAGTGGCTTAAGTGCCTGCCCTGGCAGGTGCGAGGCTGTGAGTTCAATCCCCAGTTCCGAGAAAAAAAAAAAAAAAAAAAAAAAAAAAGATTCTTGAAAGAACTGACTTAGGCAGAGAGCATTAAAAGTAAGTGGGAGTGGGAGGGACAAAGGAGGAAATACGGACCCATGCTAAAGGAATGGCAGAACACAGGGAGCACAGCGAGGAAGGAGCACAAATACATCGGGGGAACAGGAAGGAGACTCTCCAGGCTGAAACAGCCTTTGCATCAAGCAGTGGGCAGAGGAGCTAAACAGCTATGTCAAAGAGTTTGGACTTCCTAATAACAGGAAACCCGTGAAAGAGTTAATGGATGGGAGTGAGATCTGAGTTGTTTTTCAGAAATGCTGTTCTAAACTGTGGGGAGTGGACTGGAGAACAAAAAATAGACACTGGGTGATTCAGTTAGGTTGCTGCACGAATAAGAGTCAGAAGTGACCAAATAGGGAAAACTGGAAAGCTTGCTTTCAAGCTCTCTATAATGCTCTGCCAACCACAGCAGCATTGAGTTCCACCAGGAAGCAAGAATTGGTTTCTGTAGGAGGTGGTAGTGATGCTGAGGCTGCCAGCACACTTCCTAGCAGGCCCTAATCCTGCTTTTTGGCCCAGGCATTATACTCAATCCCCATTAGACTGGGGTTCCATTTTCAGACCACCGCGACCATAAGATCCTCACCATTTGCCACAGGAAAATAATTACTATAAAGCGTATGCAATTGATGCTGAGCAGTCATACATCCCTGTAACTCCAGCCCTTGAGAAGCTGTGGCAGAAGGGTCATCAGTTCGAGGACAGCCTGGACTACATAGAGACCTTGTCTCAAAACAAAACAAAACAAAACATTTAAGGGTCAGAAACATGTGCGTTCAAATTTCAACCATCATTTCCAAGCATATAGTAGCTAACCACAATCTCTAATATTTCCTCAAATGTGAGGAAGACAATATGCATCTCAATTCTATGCTGAATATATGTGATTATGTATGTAAAAAGTCTTGCGGGAGGTCTGTCATGTAGCTGCTCAATAAATAGTTCCTCAGCATTCAAACCCTGTAGGGTTGTAATTCTGTAATTGCAATCATAATACTTCAATGCAAGCATGATGCAAAGGGTGACTAAATAGGTCTTAGGACTGGTACTCAATGTTTTAGTGAGCCAGGAACGACCATTTCACTATTATCCTAGAAACGGGTGTTTACCAGTTGGCAAACATCACTTACTTTCATAGTTCCTTAAATTTCATTTCAAAGTAAAATGTATTTAAATTAATTCCTTAAAAGAAAAAAAAAAAGATTTGAGAGCTTCTCAGACAACTCATCAAACCAAACTTGTTTACTGTCAAGCAAGGAGGCCAAAGTTCCAGGTAAAGGTTCTCCTTTCTAGAACTCAGCATAACACTAAGGCAGCAGACCATATAAACAGTGTGAGGCACTGAACACATGGAATGTTGTCTGGAATGATAATGTGGAAAAAGAAAAGCTGTTCCTGTAAACACAGCAGGCCATTTAATTTAGAAAAACACATTTTAAATACTATCTAGTGCTTTCTAGGCATAACTTTCTTGAGGTTTTTAGGCAAAAAGGAATACATCTGAAACCCTGGCAAGGATGCAAAGTATCAAAATATGTTTTAAACTTTTACTTAAGGCCCTGATTGTTAGCACTAAAGCCTAGTCCTTATTCGCTTTTACTAGTTTGCAGTCCCTAGTGGTCTTATAATCCCTCAGACTTTAGTAAAGATTTCATATACACATTTTGTATCTTCCATGTATTTTAAAATGTTTCCTCTCTCTCCTCTACACTATTAAGTAAAAGTTATCATCCAAGAAGTAACAACGTTGTTTCTTAGCTAATCATTGCAATGGATTTCACGAAGCACAAGGTGGCAGAAGTACATTAGAAATCCTATTGGAAATAAACCTAGGGCAAAGTAAGCATCATGGAAACTCCAAAAATCATCTATTTATATTTTACAAAAATAACTATCTTTTTCATAATAACAAAAAATATGCTGATAAAGCTTGGAAAATATGACAAGAAAGTCTAGCAAAGATATATATATATATAATATATATACACACACACACACACACACACACACACATATATATATAATTCCTTTCTTCTTTCCACAACTATTAGTTGTGATTATATCATATATGCAAATTTATCCTCTTTTTATTATTATTATTATTTTTTTTGTGGCTCCGGGGATCGAACTCATAGCCTCACACCTGCCAGACAGGCGCTTAAGCCACTGAGCCAAACTCCCAGCCCTAGTTTTTTTTTAAGGCAGGGTCGCACTATGTAGCTCAAGCTGGCCTCGAACTCACAACGCTCCACCTCCTCAGCCTCCCGAGTGCTGGGATTAAAGGCGTGCACCACCATGCCCGGCCCCTCTCTTTTATTATTTATTTATTTATTTTAGTACAGGGGATAAAACTCATGACCTCACGCCTGCCAGGCAGGCGCTTATACCACTGAGCTAAATCCCCGGCCTTTATCCTCTCTTTTAAGAGTTTAACAATAGAAGCATTTTTCAACCTTAATATTCAAATATCTGTTTCACAAAATATTTAATGCATCTGCATTTGTGCATATTTTATAAGCCCTTTTAAAAAGAACATTGGTTAGAATGAGGCTTATTTGACCTAGGCATTTTCCTACAGTAATGATTATAATTGCATATTATCAGTGACACCCAAGCCAGTAATTTTACATTCAATTTCAAAACAATAAAAACAAGTTTCTGAGAGAATCAGAATTGAACTTCTACTCCAAAACAGAGAAAATGATGACATTCCTTCCTGTTTGAATATCATTCTAAGACCTCTGTAAGTTCAATAAATATTACAGAATATACTATTTTTGAGTTGGCTTATAGTTACCTGGACTTTCATTTTCTCATTTTTCAAACATATGTACAGTGAATGTGTGCATAAAACTTCATACATAGAAAATATTACAGAAATACTTTGTGTTGCAGGAGCAATCAAGTCACACTATTCATTAGAAGACTGCCACTAACTAGATTTGCTCCTGAAAAATTAGAATCATTAACCTAAATGCTGTAAAGAACTGTATGGGATCTAATCATCTGCTTTAGATAGGTAAAAGCCATTATTGTTCCTCTTCTAGGATGGGCTCAGGCAAGTAAAGATTTTATGGACACTAGACAAGAAGGAGACAAGAGGATCTAGAACACTGTGTAAAACACTAGTAAATCCACAGGATTTCTCCACATTTTGGACTTTCATACCTTTAATCCACATGCCAAAATATGCTAAATTAAATGTAATGACTCCTCCCTCCTCTAACTGAAAACTAAATTTACTTTATTACATGAATAAAAAACTGACTTCCAGGAGAGGAAATGGAACTGTCAGTGACTAAATGTTACTACATTTCAGAAACTCCTGAAAGGTGAGTCTTGAATCTCCTTTGCAAGAACTTACTATGGAATCACAGGGAATTTCCTTAAAGGAACAAAGCCACTCATGATTGCCTAATCAGAACTCTACATTAAAAGCTATGGCCCCGATGGCTTCACTTGCTCTGTCCTAGTTTCTTCCTTCCCCAGCAGCTCTGAAACATCTTATTCAAATGCTTTCACTACCATGCATTACAAATTTCAAATAACTGAAGGGGTGAAAAGTCAGTTTAAGCATCCAAATCTTTTCATTTTTCTTCCCCAGTTGATAAGGTTTCCCAGAAACTGGGCTTTTCCATGTTCAGAACTCTGTAAAAGATTTAAAAACATGAACTATATTAAGTAACATGCCTTGTCTGTGGAGCTCCCATATTTTAAAAAGCCTGGAGACCCTGGCTTGGGAAAGCTAGAAAAATAAACACCAACTATGATGACTGGAGAAATTAATTTAAATTCCTTTGCTGATTCTTGTCCCCAAACTTCTAATAAAAATAATTTAAGTTTGGCCCTCAGAACTGCTCTTTACAAAAACTACTTATCATTAAACAAGAATAGTTTCCCCTATTTTTTGTTTGTTTTTTCCTCTAGTTCTATTCTTTCCCACATAAACTGAAGTAAGATTAGCCAAACCTAATTTGATTCAAATCCAAGCCACACACCCTCTGTATTTCATTCCAAATCAAGTTTAATTTATTGACTTCCTTGGGTCCCAACTGAATGACCTACTGGAATCTATGAAAGGGGTCAGAGAATAAGAGTGCAGGCCAAAAAAAGAATGGGAAAATACAAGCAGGCCTGGAAACCACCAGCCCAAAAGACATAACCTAGTAAAGATGTTTTGTTGTGGAATTCAAATGTAAAACATCAAGTCTTCCAATAGGAAAAATAACCAATGGACAGGTAGATGACTGCATTTATGAATTCATCTGACAATATACACAGACCCCTTGTGTCTATGAACCTTCACAGTAGAGACCTGAGTATTTGCTGCTAGTGCCAGTTCAGGACACAAAAGCCACGCTCCCTCAGCCCTAGCATTCTTGTATGTTGTGAAATCTATGAACATAAAGTTCTTAATTTTTTTTTTTTTTTGTAACTTGGAAGGTGGGTTAAACACTTCACTTTTGACTTTGGTAACCAAAAGCTTTTAGATTTTTGTAGTTCAAAGAACTCTAGACCTTCTTCTCAAGTAAAAACTGACCTTTAAAGAATAAAGACATCATTTGCTAACAATGTAGACACTAATAGTAGTTACAGTTTTTGTGCGTGTGGTGCTGAATGTGAACCCAGGACCTCGTGCATCCAAGGTAAGAACTCTACCACTGAGCAACATTCCCAGTTCCCATTATAGTTTTCTACCAGTGAAGTCATTAATATTGTTATAGCTCATTACAAACTACCACAGTATTTTTCATCTGCAAAATCACTCTCATGAAACAGGAGAGATATTATGCCCATTTTGTATATAAGGAAGAGGAAATGCCATGTTTAAGATCACTTAGTAAGCTGTAAATTCAAATCTTAAAACCATGTGATCAGCGTTCTATTCTACTTTTCCTATTAGCTTAAATTTTAAGACTTTTTTGTGCTTTGCTCTGAGGATTAGGATTATTAAACTACATACGCATATAAAATTCTTCCTTGTGAAACAATCTGCTTAGTCTTCAATCTCTGGTTTTGCTTTAACAACAGATAATCTATCTCATTTGGTTTAAAAAAAAAAAAAAAACATGTACTAGACTTCCATAAATAGAATAAAAAACATTCACTGCTTAGAGTATGTCAGTAGGTAAACAGGAAACCAGAAAAATTAATTTCCTATTTTTAGTATGTAGTTTAGTGAGATAATCTTGAGCAAGTCTCAAAGTCTGTGCCTATTTTACACGCTATTTAATGGGCATAAAAACTGTCCTGTTTCATAAGCAGTATAAAATCATTAATTATAAAACATTTTACATAGTAACTAGTGATATTAGTGTAAGAATTTTTTTAAATTAGAAAATGCATGTCTACTGAACAAAATTCAGAATATACAGAAAAACATTGAGAGATAAATTTGCAGTTCTACCACTTACACATATTTTTTGTCTTATATCATGGATGCTTTCTTCATTTCACCATTTCAATTCACCTCAAGTACCATCTTGACAAGGCTTTTTTTTTAAAGCTTTCTTGTTTAGTACCTAGAATATTGTGTTCACATTCAATAAATTCCTTAAGTTACTTTTACTGACATCCCCTTGGATCATGAAACACAATTATGTAAGTATTTTACATGTTACACAACCAACCGATCAGTCTGCACAAGTTTCTCAGTAAGTTAGTACCAGGATCAAAGGTCAAAATCTCTGATCAAAATCCTAACCATGCCAGGATCATTAGGTCACACCTCTGCTAACAAGAAACAATTGTGACATACTCTTTAAAAACCAACAAAACGAAGTGAGCCTTATTTTAGCCAAAATTCAGTTCCCATGCTAATGTTTACTACATCTGCTCTTTTCTGCCTATATTGATGCTTAATAAGCAAAGTAACAAAGGAAAGCTGTAAAAAAAGCAAAAGCAAAGCACCTGGATAATTCACAAGTCAGAGAAACCTGAGTCTTTCTAAGTGCAAGTTAAGTAAATGGATTTCTTTTTACAGCTTAGAAAATAGGTTCTTAATACAATGAATCTCAGGATATAACTGCAAGGTACAAAATGAGTTTACAATAAAAATTCTTTATGAAAAAAATTTACAACCAGTTACAAAACGAAAATGAGAAAATGGATAAATTATTCATAAAAAGAGGCTGGACATGGTGGCACATGCCTGTGACCCCAGCACTTTGGAGGCTGAGGCAGGAAAATCCTTCCTAGTTTGAGGCCAGCTGGGGATACACAGTGAATTCAAGGCCAGCCTGAACTGCATAGCGGTTCAGAAACAGTTCTTACAGATTAGGAAGAAACACATAAAGTGAGTTGACAGAGCACATGAGGAAATGCGTTCTGATTTATCATGTGATATTGTTTTAGGTATTTTTAAGAAAACAATTACCTTAATTCTCAACAAATGTTAGTCTTGTTCATCATTCAGGGGTCAATCTTTTCTTTATGCTTATTCACATTACGTCCACTCAAATTTATTGTGGACAAAGTCTGATTCATTTTAATACTAACTTGGACAGCTAACATAGTGCCCTGCCACCAAACAGTAATTTAAATCAATGATTTTCAAACTTCGGCACACAAAAACCACACGTAAATCCTGTAAAAAAAAGAGTAAATCTTCAGGCCCCACACTCCAGAGAACTTGACTTAGTATATTCGAGTTGGATCTGTTACGTTAGTAAGTACCTTAAGTGGTAGGTATTACTGAACTCCATTTTATAGGTATATAAAGTAACTTCCTAAAAATTGCAAAATTTAAAACACATCAGTCAGGGTAAGTTTAGCTTATAAGGTTTCTCACTCATTCTTGTATTCATTTATTCAACAGATACTTAAATACTTCCCATGGGCTTTTGAAAAGGCAGTGCATTCAGAAACCAAACACCAATTATTTCTGCACTCTTAGCTAACAATGCTATAATGCTCTCCCCTACCAATGCGGTCCTGCCACAGGTATCAGAAAGGGTGCAAATCAAGAAGAGAAAAGTGATGTTGCTGGTTGTATTTCTAGAGAAACAGTAGCACACTTCACTATTTAAGGAACATCTTTTATTCCTTGGACAAAGTTTATTCAGTGGGTAACAATATTTTTAAAGGTGCCTTCCTCATGCTTTTTCCTGTGTAGTGGCTTAGTCATCTTTTAGCTGTTCTGAAAAACACATCTAGCTCTTTTAAAATCTACATTTGGTAACTCCACCAAATTAAACTGAAGTTTCAAATGTTTTCAGTTGAAAAGATTCTAATACCCATTTTAATTTTTTTATTCAATCTATTCATGGAGGTGAGCTTACTACTATTTCTGAACTTAAACAGGGATTAACCTTTTATTCCATTAATTTTGTAAGATTATAAATGTATGAACCGTGTTTAAAATGAATAGTGTTCTGTCCTAGTAGCGCATATTCATCAGATTTGTGAGGTCTAAGAACAGACAAGATCTGATGTATGTAAGAAAATACAACACAGAAGAATTAGCTTGTGTGTATACTTTCACACGAGTATGAATAACTGTACAAGTAAATTATCCACATTCCAGTCAGAGATCTTTTTCCAGGTCAAAAAAAAAAAAACATTACTTTCAAACTTGAAAAATTCGGCAGGAAAAATGTTTTGTTCTAGACTTTTTCAAGCACCCCTGTGGTCTTTTGCCATAGCAATAGAAATCATTCCTAGTGCCAACACCTATAAACTGTCATCCTACTTAACTGCTGTACAGCAGCTAAGACTGCTTCTTGTTATAAGGAGCGGCTCAGTAGACAATCCATGGTTTTCACATGCTACTTGCTCTCTGCTATCAGGAAGTACTAGTCATTAGTAATTAGATTCACTGAAACAAAAAAAGGTAGAGAAATTGACTTGTTGGCAACCCAAATGAGTTCCAGCTAATTGGCTCAGTTTGTTCAGAGTCTCAGTATCATCTTAGTTAATCATATGCCTGGAATATATTTGTTCGTAAATCCAGGCAGAGACAATTCTTAGGAAAACAGACCCAGGTCAACCCTTGGGGATCTAAGAGGAAGAAAACTTAAGTAGGGAATACTTTGAGTAGCTCAAGAAACACGCTCTTCCTAAAAGATGTTTTCCTTTACCCAGAACTGTGCTCGTGTTTCTTGAGTAGCTATAATTCACCAGGGGCCAGAAATTACATTACATCTAAGTCAATACACTGCATTTTTTTTAAAAGGAAGGAGTTCTCATTTATTTCAAGTGAGTTTCTGAGGAGACTTCCTAAAAAAGCAAAAATCTAGATCAAGAAGACAGTTTTATTACAAATCAAGAAACTTACTTATAACCAATTTTTAAAAAATTTTAGGAAAGACAATCATAATGTTTTCAACTTCTTCACTGATACAAAACACACAATTTGTGTATGCATTGTGTCACCTAGTTTACATGACGTCATTTATTCTTCATCAAGATACCACAAGGTTAGGCACTCTCTTATCCTTGTAGATAAGGATAATATAAAGCAACTTGTCCAAGGCCACAAAGCTAGCAGTGGCAGAAATCGTATTCTAATTCAAGTCTATATAGTTTGGAAGCTGGTGCTCAAGAGGTCCTAACTTTGAAGCCACCACATTATTAAGTGGCAGATAAATAACGAACCATAAACATAGCACAACACATAAGTTTTAATACCATAGTTCATCAGATGTTGAATAAATTTTCCTAATACCAACCCCCACCCTCATTCTTTCAAAGCATGTCTTAAGTGCTAGATCCTGAAGACTTCGCCCTAATTCCTTTAAGGATCTAATCTTTCTCTTCTCATTCTGTTTCATTTAAATAATTCTATTTACTCCAGTTGATTCCAATGCAAGGGTAGAGGAACTATCATATTTAAAGAAACATTACCCCCAAATGTTGTTTGTAACACTAAACTGAAATCATGTTCTAAAGCAGCAAGGATAAAATTTCTACTCTGCTCTAAACAATTTTTATACCTTCATGGATTTTACAGTGTATCTTTCATTCTAAAAAGACTTGGTTGCACACTAATCTTATTTTCATGTACTGACAGATATCTGTTTCAGTTTTTATTATATGACCCAAAGTAAATAAAACACCTCCCTCAGCCTTACTTCCCTATTTGCAAAGAGATACCATAATCAGCTCTTTAATAGCCAGGAAAATATATAAATGAATCCATTTCAGACCAAATAACAGAATCTCCCCTAGTATCCTAGAAGTAAAAGCCCTTAAAAATTTAAATTGCTATTAAGAGTTTTTAAAAATCCAGGTATAAAAAAACCTTGTTTTAAGTGAAACAGGCATAAATCATCCAACTGGATCTAATTCCCCAAATATGTCCTTCCCCCTCAAAATAAATTTTTTGACAAGAATCAAAAGTACACAAAGTATAAAGTGTCTTGACCAATTACAAAAAAATAAAAAGGTAAAATTATTTTAACCATGATGGGGGTATTTCTCAAATTAACTACACATTAAAGGCTTGTAATATATACGTTACTTAGTTACACCTCCATTGCAAAACTCAGAAGGACAGAAAAATATAAGAAAATAAGCAGTTAACTATGAGTGGCTTTGGGAATTTTTATGAGCTGTATGAACAAATACTTAGAAACCCATTGCAGTCTTAAGACATTGTCTACACTTCAGATGATCAGAATGTACTGGAAATGTGGGGCTATGACCTCCACTGATGACCTAACAGTAATGGGCATTAAAAACATGTCTTCTGGAAAAAAAACAGTAAGATTCATGTCCACAAATTAAATTAATGGAAACATAAATTTGTACTCCAAGTTCCTAACCAATCTCAATTTCTCAAGATTAGGACTTTTCTAAACAGTAGGCCAAACATGACTCTTAAAACATAAACTATGGACCATAACAGGTCTGAGGCCATCTCAAAAATGATTTCATTTCTCATCTTTGGGAAAGGATAAAAAGAATATGGGTGGGGGGGCGGCAGAGAAGGACTATTCTTCAGCCTTGTGTCATACTTTCATTAGCCCACTAAGAAAACTGAGCCTAGAAAAAAGTAATATGCATTTGTGAACCAACACAAGATGCAAAATGCAAGAATTCTAAGCTACAGGTGGTTTCCACATTCTGGAAAAAAACAGTAGATCCTCTCTAGATGGAGATATTGGAGGGAGTAGAGGACGGATTCTGCCAACACTCTCAGGTAGCTTCCTTGGTGACGGCTTTATTCAAGCACGGGAGAGAATCTTTAGTGTCTTGATGAGTCACAGGGTCAACTTCACAATCCAACTTTGGCCACCATCCAACACTCATTCCTTTCCAAGACTACCTTACAACCAGCTGTGAAGATGACTGTTACCTTTGCACAGATCATCACTCAAATGTGCTTAGTCTCTATTAAAACCCATACTATGAAACTGATTCAAATTTTAATGGAGGCAACAATTTGGGAACCAGTTTCTACTATGGATTCAACCCACATAGCTCCAATAACTTCCACAACTAACCTGATATGTATACATTTCTATATAGTGGCAACAACCTAATGTAAATACAACTTTATTTATCTTTTTTTTTTTTTTTTTGTACAGGGGACTCAAACTCATGTCCTCCTCATGCTTGCCAGGCAGGTGTTGTCACTGAGCTGTATCTCTGGCTCTTTGAATACAGCTTTTAACTGCTCAGAACCCACCCCACACTCACCGCTGCCCAAGAAAATCTTGACTTTTATAATCAATCTGAGATTCCCAATAGGTGTGAATAAAATTAATTTTCAAAGAAAAATCAACATACAGCATATATTATCTGCCTATTATTTGCAATGAAAATGAGAAAAAGTTAAAAAAAATTGGTCATCTTTGAACATTTCCCATAAAAGGACAAGTCAGAAAATGCACCAATGCCCTTACTGCATCACAGTTAAGAACACCATTAATGTTTTCTGATTTTTATGCTATCTGATAATTTAGTTATCAAGGCTTTAATTTGCTACCCAAAAAAGGGAGCTCTTAATTCCACATTCTGAAAAGGAAATACGTAAGACTGGGACATCTTACACCTGAAAACAAGCAAGTTATCCATAACCAAAAAGATATAGAAGCCAACATGAAGCGGCTCTCACTGGCCAAAAATCACACAACTTGAACATTAAAAAAAATTAAGACTACAAAGACTACAAACTCATGACTTACCTCTGGAGGTTGCCAAGGCTCAGGCTCATGATGGTAAAATTGGTAAACAGAACAAGCAACATGTTCTTATCTTGTATTTTAAGAAAACCAAATAGTTGATAAAGTTGAGTTATATAAAATTTTAAAGCTAAAGTTAACTGAATGATAGAATTAGAAATCTCACTTTGATGATATAATGAATAATCATCATTTGCTATATCCATTATAAAAGACTGGGGCTGGGGTAACTCAGCTTGCTTGGTAAGCACGAGGTCCTGAGTTTGAATCCCAGAACCAAAAAAAAAAAAAAAAAAAAAGACTCCATTATGTAAGACTAACAAAGAACTGCACAATCAAGTTAGTATCACCTGAACTTACTGATCGATCTTAGTATCTTTAAAAGTCAAACTAGACATTATGTGCCTTTTGGTGTGATTCAGGAGAAAGTACACATCCAGTTACTGAATCTAGAAAACTTCTGTATCTAACAACTCAGAAAAAGTAGATGGTGGCAAAGAGACATATTATCACCATAAAGATACCATCAGTCAAACCTAGGATGAAGGAAATTCTGTAGAACAAATGATTTATTTTCCTTAACTTAAAAAGTGGAATAAATATGGCAGGAGAAACTATAAGGTTAAAAAGATCTCATTTGGATCTTTGTTAGGATAAACCATCAGAGAAATGACTTCAGTATCCGGGGTGAATTTGAACACTAAGTACTAGCAGATACATATAGGCTTCTCAGCTATTTAATTGCAGGGTGAGTAAATTTACTGACAGTTGCTGTGTCTGAATTTAACACCAGTACTTTCAGCTGAGCTACACTTCTTATTGGTTGCTTGGAGCCAACAAAAGAACACAGCCAGAATACAAGGGCAGGTCCAGTCTTGCAAGATGTGCAACTACTCAAGAAACAGGCACCTTTGGCTGGAGGACTTATTAGCTTTGCTCAAACTGTTTTAAGAACTTCTCTGTGGATTCCTGCCCAACCATTCTTTTTTCTTCACTAGAGATAGCCCTCTACTAACTTCTGACAAATTCTTTCAACCTTCTTTAGCTCCCTCTCCAACTTCCTTCAAAAAACTTTTCCCTGGTGAATCTCTTGGGATTCCTGCTTCCTAGAGACCCCACCTAAACAAATGATTAAGAATTTACTATTAATTTTCTCAGGCATAATGTGGTTATTCTTTTAAGTCCTCGATATTAGAGATGCATACTAAATTATTTACAGGTGAAATGATAGGATTGTAATTAACTTTTAAAAATCCCAGCAAAATGAGGGAACAGACTAAGTATTACCATCAAGATAGTGGTAATGATTTTCTCCACTTTGGTGTGTATCTGAAACATCCATAGGAACATGTGAAAAATACCAGACCAGTATTGAAAACTGTCAAGGACATCAAAACCAAGGAAAGTCTAAGAATTTGTCATAGCCAAAAGGGTCAAAAGAAGACCTAACAACTAAGTGTAATTATAATATAACAGTGCCCTAGACTAGATCCTGTAACAGAAAAAGAACATTAGGGAAAAACTGAGGAAACATAAATAAAATACTTTAAAATTACCACTTGAAAAAGGTGGCACATACCTGTAATTCCAGTGCTTTGGGATGTGGAGGAAGGAGTATTTTGTGAGCCTGAGTCCAGCATGGGCAATTTAGTTAAGACCTCTCTCAAAACACTAAAAAGGGTTGGGTCCATATCTCAATGTGAAAGCCCTAGGTTCACTCCCAGTACTGCTGTCAACCAATTAATATCAATATTGGTTCAATAATTATAAAAAATGTATAATACTGTTACAATTATAACAGGGGAAATGGTGTAGGGGCATATAAGCACTCTGTACTATCTTCACATTAATCCTGTAACTCTGAAACTATTCTAATGCTTTTTTTTTTTTTTTTTTTGCGGCACCGGGGATTGAACTGACAACCTCACGCCTGCCAGGGCAGGCGCTTAAGGCACTGAGTCAAACTCCCGGCCCTGGTTTTTTTGAGGCAGGGTCGCACTATGTAGCTCAGGCCGGCCTTGCGCTCGAGTTGTAGCCCAAGCAGGCCTCGAACTCACAACGCTCCGCCTACCTCAGCCTCCCGAGTGCTGGGATTAAAGGCGTGCGCCACCACGTCCAGCTTCTAATGCTTTTTTAAAAAAGTTTAAAAGAAGCTTACTTAAGCTCATATGTAAAAAAAATCCTGAATCAAGTCTTAATTGTATTTTTAATCAAGATACAAGTTGATTCCTCCCCATTGATTCATTAGTTAAAAAGTGCCATTCATTTTTCTGAACTCAGAGTAATTCTGAAGACTGAGATTCTTTATAGACTGTCCCATAGTCTAAACACGAAAGCAAGAAAACCCTGTAACTGATGAAACATAATTTGTTCCAATCAAGTTCTAAAATTTGACCCCCCCCCAAAAAAAATACATTGTGGCCACTTTATTATTACCAAAATCCTTCAAGTAATAACAGAGATGAACCTTAACATGGAACAAAGATTTCATTCCAGAGTACCTTTGATTTCAAAATCTATTTCAGTTCCAATGATTTCAGTTCCAACGGGTTACGTCAAGCTGCCAACATCCATGCTTCTGGTTTTACCGATACCACCTTTTGTAATGAGAAGACCAAGGTTTTTTTTTTTTAGGCAAGAGGATCATGAGTTTGAAGCCAGCCTGGGTTATTACACAGCGAGACCCTACCTCAAAAAAAAAAATATTTTTTAACAAAGAAATGAATTTGAAAGAATTTGAAAGTTTTGACTTGCGCCTTAGAGTTACCTCAAGTATTTATTCAAACAGAGACCACTGGGCCTCCCGCTCAGATTCTGACTCAGGTGTTGGTTGGGGCCAAAGAATTTTCTTTTTCTTTTTCTTTTTCTTTTTTAAAACAAGGGCTCACTATACAGTTCAGGCTGGTCTTAAAAATCATAGTAATCCTCGTGCCTCAGACTCTCAAGTACTGGAATTACAGGTTTGTGCCACAATCCCTGGCTAGAATTTCTAAGAGGTTACTAAGAAGAGAATACTAACTAGTAGTGTAGGAAACACACTTTTGAGAACCACTGCAAATATTTAGTACAACAATGATTATGCCACACAAAAGTGACTATGTTTCAGGATAAGGCATAAAGTTCTGTAGTCAAACAGCCTAGGTTTGGGACACTGGGCAAATTACCCTCCCAAAGTGTACAATCCACGGGTCTTTAAATATTAAGACAATATATAAATCACCTAGCATATTGCCTACATCAGTGAGGCGCATATGGTTACTGAATTAGTAACTACTTCATGCTATACTAAAGTTATACTTAAAACTCTTGCCTGAGTACTGCATCTAAAGTATACTGATCTCAGCAAGGTTACAAGAGGTACTTACAGACCTCCTATGATTATCAATTAGCACTGCCAAAGTGTAGATTTATTCATTCCATCAAAATAAAACTAAGATGGGTGTGCTAATGCACACCTGCAATTCCAGCACTCAAGAGGCTGAGGCAGGAGGACTGCCAGAGTTTGAGGTCACCCTGGGTTACACAGTGAGTTCAAGGCCAGTCTGGACTACATAGTGAAACCTTCTCTCAAAAAACCAAGACAAAAACAAAAACAAATCACTGATTTAGATTGCAGTGTAAACATGACTTGAATAATTTTATTTTCAGTTAGTGATGCTGCTGATTGCCCTAAACTATGAAACTGTCAATCAGTTATAGAAACTTGGTAAACTTTTCAATTTTTCTCAGTATTGTCAGTAGTGATTTACTTATTCTTTAGTATGGATTTACTCTGACAGTGTAGTTTATACTTCTGCACAAAAACAATGACTCAAATATCTTTCTGTTCATAATTTGCTTCAATAAAGCTGAAATGTCCACTAATAACATTATCCTTGGTTAACCACAATAAGCAGTTCACATTTAGAGGAAGCTAAGTATCACATCTATAATAGACTGCAAAGATTGCAATTTTGGTGTCTATAAACAAGGATAGAAACAGGTAGGTATAGATTAAGACTATAAAGTGATTAACAGCATATTTTAACATAAAAAAACTGTAGTCAAAATTCTTTTGTGTATAAAGTTTAGTGCTCACTTCAGCGTGCATATGTTAAAGTAAATCTTTTTTTTTTTTTTCCTGAGAATTTTGTTATGTAGTTCAGGTTGGCCTTGATCTCACTACATAGCCCACACTGGCCTTGAACTAAAGGCAATTCTCCTGCCTCTGCCTCTCAGGGCTGGGATTACAGGTATAGGCAATCATGTCCAGCTTCACTGACCCTTTTTAATTGGCTCAAATTACCTGACACTAATTGTTTCCTTTATTTAAAAGCAGCAGGATACCTAGGGAAGTAGGTTAGTGACAGAACACTTACCTAGCATGCTTGAGGGCCTAGGTTCAAATCCCAGAAACATACATGCATGCATACAGCACATGCTATGGTTCATGTAAGTTTTTTGAAAGTGGGAATAAAATTATGCATCTGGTACAGGATTAAGGACAAAGTTTCCCTTTCTAACTTCCTTTTATCTGGTTAGATATAAATAAAATCAATGCACTGTAAAGTATAGCATAACCAGTCCTATCTACCCTTCCTTTAACATGAAGGTCCAACATTACATATTTTTTTCACAAGGTGATCAAAAATAAAATGTAACCTCCTGGGAAGATGAAGAATAGAAAGTGGAAGGATAAGCTGCTGCTAATATGTGTGCACACATACACGTACAAACAGAGTGAATCTGGAAGGAAAAAAACAGAGAGCTAATGAAGTATATGATAAAGAGTTTCAGCTTTAATAAAGACATTGAAATCTTACAACTTTTTTTTCCAATTGGCTTGTAAGTGAAAAATGTTCACAGAGAAGGACTTGAGATATTAGATTGACAAGGAGGCTCACTTTTTTGACATTACTGAGATTAACTTAAGACTTCTAGAAGTAAAAAAGATCAGCTTATGCAGGTGTATGAAGAATGACACATTAGACAAATGATTATGTAAGCCATTTGCTTAAAAAATATATTTTTATACTCCTAGTCTCCTGGTTGTCTTCTTCAAACTATGAATGATCTAAAATTCTTTAAACACCATCTGATATAGTTGGTAACAGCTCCAACTTTTTTTTTTTTTTTTTTTGCGGCACCGGGGATTGAACTCACAACCTCGCGCCTGCCAGACAGGCGCTTAAGTCACTGAGCCAAACTCCCAGCCCCTACAGCTCCAACTTTAAATGAAGAAATTATTTGAATAGTTTTGAAAACAAAGAATCAAATCCTTCAATCTGGTTGAACACACGTGTAATGCCTTAATTATTCAAGAAGGCCTCCTTACTAGTTAGTGTATTCAGACCTTAACACTGTATTATTGTTTCTTAAAATATTATTCCTTCTAAAATAACATACCAAATAAAGATTTTAAAAGTGCCATGTACTGTTCAGTACAAAGCATATAAGTCGATTAGATTATCATTACCCTTTTATTTCAGAAGTAAAATTCATGGATCAGACTTCACCAACTGCACAAGGAAGGGAAAAAAAAACAGTATTGAAAAATAAACGAAAACTTACTTTTTATTGAGTGTTTATTTTTTACATGCCAAGCATATTAAAAGTAAACCCATATGAAGCTGACTATTCCACAACAAAAACCTATGCAATGGGAATGATCAAAGTTGTCCACACAATACTAATGAGTTCAATAAATCACCCAGATGTTTTTTGCATAAATATTTGAGTTATCTGAATGAGCTGATTTTTCGACAAAACAGTAAGTTTTAGCTTTCATACGGTCTTTGCCAGTAGCAACAGCTACTTCTTAAATCTAGAAAAACAAAATCCATGAAAGTAAAAACTCCACATAGCATAGCCAAATCTTTTTAAAAAAACAAGTTCAACAAATGTAACATACACCTTATCTGGTATCCAGAGGGGAAAACAAAACAAAACATAGGTACTTAATCAATGTCTATCAAGAGATCACCACTAACATAGTATTACTACCAGAGAAACAGCCAGTATATAAACTTTAGACTAGAAGAGGCTTAAATACCTCAAAAAAAAAAAAAAAAACCCAGTAATTAATAATGTATACAGAAATACTAATTTGAAATACATATGAACATTATGAACAGCTTGGTGCATCTAACACACACTGAACTCTTTTTACTTCACTACTGCTATGAATTCCTTAATGTCCTTTTCCTAATGCATAATTATCTTAAAAATATGGTAAGGTACCTTCCCTAACATACATCAGTTCCTTCCTTCCACTGTTCAGTAAATGTTGCAGTAAACTAAACAGTTACCTAATAATAACTAGATCTAAAATACAATGGCTGTGTAAGTATTTAAAAAAAGTACTTTTGAGGGAACTATTCAGATTAGGTAGGCTAATGACTACCACTACATTTTGTGCTACTGATATACTGCTAAATGGAAGCACTAGTCCATGTCCATTTGTTTAAAATTTCTGTAATACCTGTAACAGTATACCCACATGATTAATAAATACTTGCTGAAATAGGTATGACAATTTAATATAATTCCCCATGTACATACTGTATAAATTTATACGCTGAGATTTAGTTAAGAAAAACAAAAAACAGTATGGGCTCAGGTTTTCTTACATAAGGTTCAAGTCTTTAAGCACAACAAAACCAATCTCTATACATCAAGAGAAACTGAAAAGCATGGGGAGGAGGTGCCTTTGTATATGCGCTTGAGTTTAATGGAACAAAATACTAGTTCTCAGATGAGTAATTTAAATTAAAATTCTAATCAACAAGATGTCCTCTATAACATAGTTCTACTGCAAAAGAAGTCAAGCTTTATTGCTAAACATTAGGACTGGTAGAGATACAATATGAAAATGTCTAATACTAGTTTTAACTTAGTATTTTAAAGTTTTGCTTCTTGAATGTCAATTCACTCTCATTTAATATATTTCTTCTAATGAAAGGCTGGTGTGTTTGGTTACCATATGAAACCAAATGAAAATAAGGACCTCAATCTTGGAACAAGTTAACAAAATCATGAACAAATGCCAACACTACTTGTATCTTACTACTCACTGATTCACAAATTATAAAATTTAACTAAGAAAAATGACTACCATTGTGCATGTGAAGATGGTTTAGCACATCAAATCAATTATCAAGTCCAAGGTCTTTACTGTTTTGTCTTATGGTATTGAGTGTATGGATGGTTCTATTACACTGACTTGCATTATCTTAAAAAATTAAAGGTGGACTCAAACTTTTATGTATTAGTTTCTCATTATAAAAATTCAAATTACTCTAGAAAACACAAACCGCATATAACTGAGGTAGGTTTTTCATGTTAAAAATATACTGCTTCTATCACAATTTTTAAAATTTAAATTTATAAAGGAGAAAAAAACCCCTACATTGTCTCATGTACCTGCCTGATACTTAATTTTCTATACTTCAAACTACTTGAACAAGTGTGAAAGAACTAATCTACTATGATTTACTAAATTCCTCAGATTACTTAAAAATACACATCCCAAATACTTTCTCTCCCTATTAACTATATTACAACAGATTATTAGTAATCCTAGAAAAGGGCCAGGGACATAGCTCAGTGGCACAGCGCCTGCCTGGCAAGCATGAGGTCCTGAGTTCAATTCCTGGTACCAAAAAAAAAAAAAAAAAGAAAGAAAGAAAAAAGAAAAAAATCCTAGAAAAAAATGAAACAAACAATATTACAGTAATTTTCATGTTAATTCATATCAGAATGGGGAGGCAAGTCATATTCATTTTAAACATAGTAATTTTAAATGTGATGAATACAACTGTGGATGTTTTATTACGTCACAAATTTCCACGAGATGTAAGAAATAACGTTCCTTAACAGGACTAAATGTCACAAATACTTGTACTTTCTGTAATGTCAGTTAAGTTTTCTAGGGTCATCTTTTAAAAATCTCACCATTTTCAATAAACTTTAACAGAAAATTATAGTAGATAAACACTCCATTTTTCAACAGTGGAAAAAATCTTGTATGTGAAATAAATTCATGTTTTAAGGAGGTAGGAGAGACTGATATAAATGCTTTCCTTAAATTGTGAAGCTCCTATATTTGGTATTAGTATCACTGCATTAAAAAAGCAAAACTATTGCTGGAAATATTCTCAATAAACCAAAGATAGGGAAAAACTGTCTTTACAGGCATTCATATCTGACATAATTTTTAAAAGTAAAATGTTTCTTTATCTATGTATGAATTAAACAGAAAACTCAAACTAATTCTTTTACTGAAAAAAATATGCTAATATATTTAAGGCTGGATACTGATGGCATTTTCAAATATACAAAGAGTAAATGAGGAAGGAGATAATAGAGACATTTCTGCCACATACATAAGGATGAGTAAAATGAGATGAATACCTTACGGCCAAGGTGATGAGCCTGGCGTACTACCTTGCTCTCTGCACAGTAGGGCACTGTCCCTGTGCTGGGTAAACGTCTCAGAGAAGAAAGGCCTTATGTAGCAATTCTGTAATCTAATATTAAACTTTTTGTGAGATACAGAGATGTTAAATTATTAAACTAAAAGGGGGAAAATGGGGTAGCTAAAATTGTTAATTCCAGGTTCATCAACAGAAAACACAAGAATAAAGATACAAAGTAGCTGATTGCAAAACTAAATTACATGATCAGAATTATTCATTAAAAATGATGGTTTTTAAAAATTCCTGAGGTCTAGGTTCCCAACCTAAACCTATTCAGCAGCTACAGCCAGGGACTCTTTTCAAGTTCCTCAAATGATTCTGCTTTGTGTGCGTGTGTGTGTGTGTGGATGGCTGTGTGCGTGCGCACACACAGTGTTGGGAAATCAAACCTAGCGCCTTGTGTGTGCAAGGCAAGCCCTCTAAGCCATATCTGGAGCCACTTTCAAATGATTCTGATGATCGGGCAATTTTGAAACTTCTAAAGTGGATAGGAAAGAAACACAACTAGTCTTAAGTGAATGCAGGTATTTTCAGATTTAACACCTGATGTTTAGCACTATTTCACATTTTCCCCTATTTGTCTTACCTTCCATATTTTACTGGATTTTTTTTTTTTTTTTTTTTTTTTTTTTGGGTACCAGGAATTGAAATCATGACCTCACGCTTGCCAGGCAGGCTCTTCTGAAACTAAGCTAAATCCCTGGCTCTTCCATATTTTTCTAATAGTAAGGAATGAATGAATGAATGAATGAATGAATGAACTTTGCCAAGTGAAGGTAAAAGAATCAGCAGGGAACTCCAATTGGATTTTAATGTGGTCAAGCCACTCCCATATACTGATCCATACACTGATATCACTATTGCTACCTAAGATTCACTTGCCAGGCAGAAATTTCTTAATTTAATATCCAGGGAGGGAGTGGGTTCTTATTCAACAAGAAAATGTAATATAAAACAACTCAAAGTACGAAGAATATTTAACAGATGAGAACATTTTTATAATTCTTTGAAAATCATTGTTTTTTAAGGTTCAGTGTTAGGAAGAAAAATCCCTTAAAATTGGGATAGGGGAATATTCTCTTGTATGAGAAAAACTGTGCCACAGTGTTTCTCCAACTTAGAAATTAGGCAACATTATTTCAGCACTACTTTTGCTTACATATTGCTTTGTTAATATATACATATAAATGTTTTAAGTGTATGTATTTTGGTTCAGAATATAATGCATTTAACACAGAAATGGATTTTCTTCTTAATCACTATTGTACCACTTTCAAGGCCTAAAGAATAAACTTTTAAATATCACATATTTGCTAATAAATTTAAGAACAATAAAAAAGTAGTACCTACATAAGAAATTATACATCAAAATTACAACTTTTTCAGAAGAGTAATTGAAAATTTTTTCAGTATTCAAACACAATAGTAAATTTCCATTTACTATAGCGCAATTCAAGTATTTGCTTAAATTTATGTTTAGCCAGCTAGAACATGATATTAAGTAACTTTTTATAGTAGCTTTCCTTTAAAAAGATTACTGTTATACAAAATAGTGTGATTATTACATATTACTATAAATCACTTAGAATAAGTGGAAAGAATAAATGACAGTAGACACAGACCTTTATGAGTAAGTCTTTAACACACAAAGTTGCACACACCAGTAATAAGGCATTTGTAGGTAATTTCCCTAGAGTATTTAAATTCATGTAAACAAAGACTATGAATATCCTTTTAGGGAGAAAATGCATTAACACAGATAAAATATACTCAAACAGTTGTGACTTTAAACTATATATTATTTGAACACACAAAACCAAAAGAGGCATTACCTATCATTTTAACAAACTAAAAGATGTTACTTATTTGTGAAATAAAAAGTTTTGATACTTTTTTCAAAGTAATAAAGAAAAAGAAATATTTTGAAAATAAACACAATCCTTTTTCTAGAAATAAATATACATAGTTATTTTAATGTACTGCAGCATAGGAATATTATCCTAGCATTAACCATAACACTCAGTAGTTTAAAAAATTTTTTTTCCACATTGGGTCTTGAATCTTCTACCTTGTCAGCTGCCCAACAACTTTCAAAAGAGTTTTATTTTCCTGCTTTAGCTGTTCATTTTCATCTTCTATGTCATCTAGGTCCTTAAAGGGGGAGAAAAAGGAAAAAAATACTTAAAAAATACTCTCAAGGAGATAGAAGACTTTAAAAATACACACTTAAAGAAAATTCTGTTAATCAATTAATTTTGAAATGAGGGTAAGCTCTGAAAGTAACTAGATGGAATATGTCCCGCCTAAAGTAAACAGCCATTACATGACTCTTCATTGTTATCACAAGCACATAGGCCAATTCTTGTCTGATCTTTCAGCTTTTTAAGAAAAGCTAGAAGTCAGGATTTTAAAATCGTGAATCTTTCCATTTTTAATCAACATAAATAACTTAATTTTGTTTTGGAAAAACAAATTTTACTCCCCCTCCTCAAAACTGAGAGCCAAACACAGTACACATATAGGCCATATGCAGCCTGCAATTTTGTGTCAAAAAATACAGATACGGTCTGGATGTACCTCTACTACTGTATGTGATTTTCAAAAGAGTACATCTGAGGATGAGACTGAAAAGATGACACAACTGAGTCATACACAAAAGGGGGTCCAGGATACATAGAACTGATCTAGTTCAAAGTATATGTTAAGCTTCTTTATAACATTTTGTTTGAGGAAAAGATTTTAAGCTAAAATAAAAAAATATGGATGCCATTAAAGTAGGCATTCATTCTCCAGCTCTAAAGCATATGATCTAACTTTATTTTGCTTGTATTAATTCTAGCCTCAAATATTCAACTGTCCAATTAATACTAAAATAATCCACTATAAGTTTTAGTTATGAGAAACATGATTTCAAGGTAGACTATTTATAATTGCTAAAAAAGCAGGTACTTACAGATTTATCCTTGCAGCTTACAATACTGAAACTAAAGATAATCACTTTGAATCACAAATGTGCTGTAAAAGCAATCTGGTAAATTTAGTACAAATGATGTAAAAGTTTATAAAAATCAGAATTTGCATTTATTTACAAACTAAATGAATGGTGTTAGGAATTAACCTGTTGAAACAAAAACTATAAAGATAGGGGATTCCTAAAATTACTGCAACTGTATCTACCTAAAATTTAGAATTAAGTATAAAAAACATTCATGGAGCATGACTAGATTATAAACTCCCTAAGGGAAGGGGTTTTATTATTTTTAGTGCTCATTGTGAATCCTAATATAAACAGGAATGCTTGTGTTGAACCAGGATGAAAAGCTAACCAAAGCTGAAGTCTTTTTTTGTTTTGTTTTTTTGGGTGGTACTAGGGATTGAACATAGGACCTTTACACTGAGCTAACCCCAACCCTTTTGATTATTTTTTATCTTGGGTCTTGATAAGTCATTAAGTTACTCAGGTAGGACTTAAAATTTGTTTCTCCTGCCTCAGTCTCCCAGAGTGCTGGTATCACTGGTGTGTGCTAACTTCCAATTGTTTTACAGCTTGATTAGAAGGTTTTTTATCCTTTCTTTTTTCATGATTACAATTAAGACTGGATTGGGGGATCTGCTTATTTTCTCCCTGAAGCAAACTTATTTTTTCCTTTCATCTCATGCACAGCCCTCTAAAAAGCAAAATTATGGGATCTTTTTCTCATTACCATCACCTAAATATGATTTACTTTTTAATCCACAAGGAAATTCTGGGAACGAAAACAAAACAAAAACAAACAAAAAAAAGAGTTACAAAACAATAATAACATAGAATTTAGAACCTAGGACTAAAATTAACAATGTATTACGCACAAGGTTGGGCATGGTGGCGCACACCTTTAATCCCAGCACTCAGAAGGCTGAGGTAGGTGGAGCGCTGTGAGTTCAAGGCCGGCTTGGGCTACAACATGAGCAAGGCTGGCCTGAGCTACATAGTGCGACCCTGCCTCGAAAAAAATAGGACCAGGAGTTTGGCTCAGTGGCGCAAGGTTGTGAGTTCGATTACTGGGGGGGAGGGGTGCCCACACACAATGTATTAAGTACAACAGGAAAAAAAAAAAGTGGTAAAAATATACAAAACAATAATCTGGAGTTCCTTTTAGTGATAAAGTACCAATTCTTCACTGATGCAATTTTGTATCAATTCCCTTATACCTCTGTACCCTCAATAAATTCATTCACAAGCCCACCTCCAAATGAGTAAAATTAAGTAAGTTAAACTGATCATTGTCTCTAGGAAATTGGTTTACAGAATAGTTCCCACTACCACATTAACAAAAGAACTGAACAATGCAATTAAGTAATTTCTTCATATTGTGCATTTTTGTCCAACTGCCTCCCAAAAGGAAGCTTTAGAACTGAAATAAGTGAAATACTTACTCTGCTCAACAAATCAATTTCTTCTTTGAGTTTGCCAATCATTTCCTCTTTATCTTGCATCAGTCTTACAAGTCTTAGATTTTCTTGTCTTTCTCTTACAACTTCCTGGTAAACATAATTACAAAGCATTAGTTGTGAAGTAACTGGTCGTTAATAATCTTCTTACATGATATACAACTCTAGGCAACAGTGACAGATTCCAAACATTGCTAAACAATCCAACGTAATTGGTCAAGGTCCTTTTAGCTATATTTTGACATTGAAAGCATTACTGTCAGGATGGTACTTTTTAAAAATAGATTTTATATAATTTTTAAAATAACAAAAATTTAAAGTATCTGTAAGTTAGAAAGGAAAAGTCAAATTTTAAGTTTTTCATTCTCATTTAAAAAGGTTCCTTGGACTGGCACAGTAGTGCACACTTGTAGTCCCAGCTACCAGGGAGCGTGAGGTAGGAACATCACCCGAGCCCAAGAGTTTGAGCCTGGCCTGGGCAACATAGCAGACTCTGTCTCAGGAAAAACAAATAAAGCATACAAACTATCTTAGATATATGAAGATTTCTAGTGACTTTCTTAATATGTCACTTGATAAAGTAAAGAAGCCATATCACTAATGAATTAAAGAATGAGGGAAACACAGAGCTATAAAATGTCCCTCATTAAATTCATATTTACACAAGCCTTTAACATCTATTAAGAGATTCAGTGACTTATTTATATCACCACCATAAGTTATAAATTAGCTTTTTTTAAAAAAAAAATAATGTCTTGTTTGAAGAAATCTGAAAATTTACTAAAAGTAAAAAGTTTAAGGTGGCTTAGTAGTTTCAATGGAAAATTCTAAAGTGAAAAACAATGATCCTTAATTCTATTTCTGACTCAGTTTACTAACAACTAACAAAAAGAAGCAGCTAAAATTGATCATTTTTCGATATTTGAACTTTTTTTTAAAAGCAATGCAACAGCACAGGCTGGGGTTGTAGCTCAACATTTGAGTAACTGCCTAGCATTCACAAGGCCCTGGGTTTGATGCTCAGCACTGCAACACCTCCCCCTGCCCAGTCCCACTCCTCCAAAAGGCAACACTGTTCTTTAAAAGAAAAAATAACCTTATTTAGAATTCAGGGTGTTGTCGTGGGTAGGCCACTGTGGGGGTAATAGGAAGAAAGAGAGAGCTGAAAAGCCTAGGACAGGACTTAGCTTCCTTCCTACTAGCCCTCAGAGAAAACTGTGAACCACTAGCAATTCAAAACTAGCTCTTCTGAAACTACAGAAGCCAAAAACTCTCTTGAAAATCATTTGTCTGTGTGTATGCTACAATTTTCAATTTAAACCCATTAAATAATGGTTCCAAGTAGAAACGAGTATTAAAGCTTAGGTGTGACCCAAAAATAATCATAATGTAAAAATAAACAATTTTAAAAATTAACCTGTTAAACCAACCTTTGTATCACAGGGAGTAATTTCAATTCGATAAAATGAAACTTTTTTTTTTTTTTTTTTTTTTTGCGGCACCAGGGATTGAACTCACAACCTTGTGCCTGGCAGACAGGCACTTAAGTCACTGAGCCAAACTCCCAGCCCTGGTTTTTTGAGGCAAGGTCGCACTGTGTAGCTTAGGCCGGCCCTGCGCTCACGTTGTAGCCCAAGCTGGCCTCGAACTCACAACGCTCCTCCTACCTCAGCCTCCCGAGTGCTGGGATTAAAGGAAAATGAAACATTTTTAACAAAATAATTCAGGGCCATTAGCAATTTTAGAAGCTGAGTATCTATGGAATAAACCTGAGACTAATACTCATTTGCATTATTCTCAAAAATACTTCTAACCAAGTTTACATTCAAATAAAACTGTTTCAAACACCAAATACAGACCTAAATCAGAATCTGTGGAAAGTCTATTAATAAAGATCGTGCAGACTATAAAGTAAACACACAGTAGTACATATTGCTAGCTCAGCTTTCTAAACACTTAAAAAAAAAAGACTGTTCAATATAAAAAGATAACATTCAGCAGAAAAAGATCTATTAAATATTAAGGAATACAAAAATTTGCTCCATTCCTAAAATTTTAAACATTGTAAGAACTGGATAGAAAAATATTAAGTTAATCAGAAAACATCTAGTCACTATGTCTCTAAAAACTAAATATATAAGACAATTATTAAAAGCTGCTCTTTCACATGGAATATCATTTAACACTAATACCTTCCATTACGGCCCTCTTCTTTTCCTTTTATTTATAATATCTCTACTCTACAAATACTTATTTTCTCACTTGGCTACTATGAAACTAAAAGAAGGATTCTGATATGTTCATTTTTATCAATCATAAGTAATTTATAATTCATACCTTTTCAAGATCTTCAATTTTCTTTTCCAATGTGCTACTTGAGACCAGATTACTTGCAATATTTGTATCTCTGTTATATCTACCAAACCCACTTCTGTCTGTCCGAGGAAATCGATTTGACATATCATCTTCGGAGGCAGTGGTTGTGCTACAGAAATAAAGACATATATTTTATAAAAATTCCTAGTACTATACAAGAAAAATACCAAGAATATTTTCTATTCAGTCCAAACATTTCTAAAGGACATACAGTTATAAAAGATGACCTATTTACAACTGTAGAAATTAACCATTGCTCCAACGCAAGAAAAAATGTAAAAGGAACATTAATTATTTTAACCAATATTTACAGAATATCTGTTAAATACCAGACATTGTTCTGGGTACTGAGGATGCTAACAGCAAACACAAACCAAGACTCTGCCCTCCAAAGAGCTTTCAGTTTAACAGGGAAGACAGTCACAACAGCAATATGATCATCACAATCAGATCAGTGTAGATTTCTGTAAGAATTACAACAGAGATCTCCTAGACCAGTGACGGCAAACCTTTCAATGACAACAAACAGCCCACTGCAGCATGTGTGCCACACGTTCACCAAAACTGTACTAGATGATCCATGAGAAGAACCTGACCCTCTTTTTTCCTTTTAAAAATCTCTCATGACTAACACATTTGAACGATAAAATTTTAAAAATGAACTTCTGGAAAATAAAGTTAAAAAAAACTTACAAAATTTATGTCAAAATGTTTAAATAGATTTAAACTCATTAAGTAACAAATATAATTAGGATAGGAAAGAATAATTACAGAAAGTTCTATAATTTCCCTTGAAAGTATACATGTAGGTAATGTAAAACTACTCTCAGTAATATTTATCATTTCCTACTTTTAAGTAAAGCAATAGTTGAGTGAAAAGTTACTCTTCAAATATCAATTTATACATTCTGAATTAATAGCACATGTCAATATTTTAAGTTTTTAATGTAACAAATGAATTTGCTTCTTGTTTGCTACATTATCTATAACAACATAAAAACTACTCCCAAAAGTTAGTAGCTAAAAACAACAATTATCTCAAAGTTTCTGTTGGTAAGGAGTTTAGAAGCAGCTTAGCTGGGTAGCTGATTTAGGGTCTCGTAAGTCAAAATGTTAGTTAGTGCTACAGTAATCTGAAGGCTTGACCAGGTTGTAGAATCTGCTTCTAAACTTGATACATGACTGACGTCAAAAGTACTCAGTTCTTTGCTGGTTGTTGGCCAGAGGCCTCAATTCTTCCCTATGTAGACCCTTCCACTGAGCTGCGGATCACATGGCAACAGAGAAAGTGACGGGGTAACCAAGACAGGAGCAGCGGTATCTGTTACAATCCAGTCTCATAAGTGACACACTATCAAACAGCTACCTTATTCCACTGGCCATATATGCCTGGTACAATGAGAGAGGGCATTACACAAGGTACAGCAGGGCTCACTGAGAGGTATTTTAGAGGCTTGCTAGAGGTTTGTTAACTTATCTAACCTAGGTTGGACTAGTGACAATGCTACTCACAAGGGATACATGTATTGTCTCACTTTTTTTCTTTTAGAGTAGGAAGTATTTATTGAGAGAAAGAAAAGCTTGGATCCCAAGTGGCTGGCCCTGTATATCTCATTTCCATGTTTTAAACTGCATTTACAGAAGACAGTCACACAGTAGTATGTTGACAGGAGTAGGGGGAGATATTTTTAGGTAATTTCCCATTATTTTTAAGTAAGTTCTAAACTGGTAGTCTCCATAGTAGGATTGTACACTAGATCATTTACTAGAGTTCAGGAAGTAATTATTGGAATCTGTATTTATATTTACCTTTTTAATCTGAAAAACACTAAGATGTTTATATTTAATAACTCATATGATTTAACAGTCATTCCTTCTTTAATATGCCAGGCAGTCATTTGATACTAAAGGTATTTTCAAAGAATCATGCTTTGTTCACTTGCATTATGTTATATATTACAATAATCTGAATGTCCATTTAATGGACTTAGAAATCATTACTTGGTTAAATAAAACTAACAAGACAGACAAGATTGAGGGTGGGACATTTTATGAAGAAAATTAAACCAACTAGATAACTACAAAGATGTTCATATGGTTGTTCAACTGGCAGCAAACACAATCAAATCCATTCTCATAATCTAAAAAAAACTTTATGCTGACTTTAAGACATAAAATGACACTTTTAAGAAATGAAAATTCTTAATCCCAGCACTCGGGAGGCTGAGGTAGGAGAAGCGTGGTGAGTTCGAGGCCGGCTTGGGCTACAACACAAGCACAAGGCCGGCCTGAGCTACATAGTGCAACCCTGCCTCAAAACACCTAGGGCCGGGGGTTTGGTTCAGTGGCTTAAGCGCCGCCTGTCTGGCAGGTGAGAGGTTGTGAGTTCAATCCCTGGTGCCGCAAAAAAAAAAAAAAAAAGAAATAAGAATTCTTATTGTGAGGCAACACTGCTGTGAGTTATTAAAAATCAAATATACTCTAAATCTCTATCACAGTCAGTCTTCAGAAATAATGAAGATGTAGTGATGAAGAATTTTGTGACTTTTGTACCATAAATAAAATTTAAGTGTTAGTCTTTTATCCATTTATGTACTGTTTTTGTGATATAGATACTTACTACTTTTATATGATCATAATGGTTTTTTATTTTTTATTTTTATTTTTTTTTGGCAGCACCAGGGATTGAACTCACAGCCTCGCGCCTGCCAGACAGGCACTTAAAACACTGAGACAAACTCCCGGCCCTAGTTTTTTTGAGGCAGGGTCGCACTATGTAGCTCAGACCGGCCTTGCGCTTGCGTTGTAGCCCAAGCCAGCCTCGAACTCACAATGCTCCTCCTACCTCAACCTCCCAAGTGCTGGGATTGAAGGCCTGCACCACCATGCCCGGCTCATACTGTTAATCCTATAAAATAGGATAATAAACAAACATACATACCAACACAGGTATGTAACAAAATTTGGAGAACATTGGTTTAAATTCTTCCATAAAACAGCCTTCAGGTTTATTGCTTTCTTTTTTAGTTTCTTATCTGTCTTATACTTACATTTCATGCTCAAGTCACATTGGACTTTTCTGTTTCTCAAATGTGCCACACACTCTATTTCAAATATTTGCACATTCTTATTTCTCCTTTAAATTGAAGTCTTAAATACTCTACAGCATAGAGCTACTCAAAGGGGAATCCTTAACTACTTATTACCAATCTATGACAAGGTAAGTAAAGAACTAGAGAGTAAGCATTTAGAAATCTGAACTGCATTTTGACATTGTTATCATCACTTCCAGCTGTGTGACTGGTGGGTTTTTTTTCTCTGAATAGGGTGAATGAATTCAAGTACCATGGTCAACTGCATGCTAATCATGCGTAGTAAGACTATGCTGCAACATATGATACTTTTTTCTTCATGATACTTTTTGTTAGTCATTTGTAATTCAGAAATGTACAAAATTGAAGAAAATTTAAAGTATTTATTAGGTTTAAAATTTTTTGTTAATGTTAATCAGATTTATTTTGTTCTACAATTTAAAAGAAATGTATAATAATAAGTAAAAATTTAAAAGCAAAGTTATTTTTACACTTAAATTTATGAGTTTGTAAGTACTAACTAAATCTTGGAAATAAAATTCACATTATTTTTAATCCTAATTTTACTAATGACAAAGCAAGCTTTATTGGTCATTTTTTTTTCCTTTTTTTTTTTTTTTTTTTTTTTTTTTTTTTTTTTTTTTTTTTTTTTTTTTTTTTTGTTGGTACCGGGGATTGAACTCACAACCTTACGCCTGCCAAGCCACTGGGCCAAACTCCCAGCCCTATTTTTTTTAAGGCAGGGTTGCACTATGTAGTTCGGGCCGGCCTTGCTCACTGTGTAGCCCAAGCCTTGAACTCACAACGCTCCATGTACCTCAGCCTCCCAAGTGCTGGGATTAAAACTGTGCATCACCATGCCCATCTTTTATTGGTCTTTTTTTTTTTGTTTTTGTTTTTTTTTTTTTTTTTTTTTTTT
>RJWM01009427.1:52824-68221 GCA_004363535.1 Dasyprocta punctata | reverse complement strand
GGTCCCTCGGGCTGCGAGCAGCTGAGGGTTAAGGGGGCGGGGCCGCCGCATTTTTGGGGAGTGAGCGCATCCTAGCGGCTGCCAAGAGGGGCGCACGGCCGGGACCTCACGGAGCCCCCGAGCGGGGACAACAGGTGTTTTGGAGATTAGGGATCCCAGTCTGCTCCTTGGGCTCCTCTTAAAGAAGCAGCGACGCGAGGGTGCGGGATGGCGCGGGGTCCACGGGAGAGGGAGGCCTGGAGGGGGTGGGGCGGGTGGGAGGGACGCTCGGAGATAGCGGGAGGAAACCAGGCGCCCTCACCCACCCCACGCCCTGCTCTGCTTATCTTTTTCTCTGCTCCCAGCTTTCTGTCTCTTCTTCCAGACGCGCCAAGTAAAAAGAGAGAAAACGGAAATCGGCAACCAGAAGAGGCGTCTGTGTGCATGGGATGGGGCCGCCGGGGGAAGGGCTGGGTCGCTGCTCCCATGCCCTGATCCGGGGTGTCCCCGAGAGCCTGGGATCCGGGGAGGCTGCGGTGGCTGGCCTTCCGGCTCTGGACCTAGCCAAAGCTCAAAGGGAGCATGGGGTGCTGGGAGGTAAACTGAGGCAGCGACTGGGACTACAGCTGCTAGAACTGCCTCCTGAAGAATCACTGCCGCTGGGGCCACTGCTCGGTGACACGGCCGTGATCCAGGGGGACACGGCCCTCATCACGCGGCCCTGGAGCCCGGCGCGAAGACCCGAGGTGGGGGCCAGGGCATGGTGCGCTGGGGGCGGGGGGAGCTGGGTGCGCGGCTGTCTCAGTCTCGCTCTCGCTGCTCCCGCCCTAAGGTGGATGGAGTCCGCAAAGCCCTCCAGGACTTGGGGCTCCGAATCGTGGAGATGGGAGACGAGAGCGCGACTCTGGATGGCACCGACGTCCTCTTCACCGGTGAGGCTGGCGGCGGTGGCCAGCGCCCCTAGATCCTATCACGGGACGTTTGGGAGACTGGGCGGGCTCGGGCCCTGTTCCATCTCCCTCCCGCTCCGGGCGCAGGCCGGGAGTTTTTCGTAGGCCTCTCTAAGTGGACCAACCACCGAGGAGCCGAGATCGTGGCGGACACGTTCCGGGTGAGCACGGCTCCGCCCGGGGAGGGGGTGGCCTAGGGACCCCCAGGAAGCAAGAGGCAGAGCGCGCCTGGGCCAGAGGCACCCCTCAGCCCTCCCGCGCCTCTGAACGCCTCCCCTTGCTCTCTAGGACTTCGCCGTCTCCACTGTGCCAGTGTCGGGCCCCTCCCACCTGCGTGGCCTCTGCGGCATGGGGGGACCCCGTACAGTGGTCGCGGGCAGCAGCGAGGCTGCCCAGAAGGCGGTCCGGGTGAGGAAGGGGCGGGGCCTGGCGGGGCCAAGAGTGGGCGTGGCTCGGGCTGGGGAGGCGGGAAGCTGGGAGGCTGGTACCCTTAGCTTCAGCGCTTGCCCTCACTCAGCTGTGTGTCTAGTATGGCAGAACACCCGGGAAAGCAAAAGGTTCAGTAGTGGGACAAGGAGCTGGGAGGCCGGGGAAGAGGAGGTGATGCATTTGCTAGGTTTCGAGAAACACCTAAAGGTGGCATCAAAGCTGTGACAGGTGGGAGGTATAGGACAGGCAGGTAGAAGGGGAGAGGTGGGCTGTAGGTGAAAAGAACTGTATGTGACTGGGAGCTGGAAATTAGCAAAAGTAACTAAAGCGCTTAGAACTGGAGTGGGAAAGCCCTCGGAGCAGCCTGCGACACAAAGGAAGCTTGCCGGTGTTGTTATTGGACAAATGCAATCCGTCGTGGACTCGAACCATTGTGGAGAAGCTCTGAGACCCAGCACTTCCTCTGTCTTGTGTCCCAGGCGATGGCAGCGCTGACCGATCACCCTTACGCCTCCCTGACCCTCCCGGATGACGCAGCAGCTGACTGTCTCTTTCTGCGTCCTGGGCTGTCGGGTGGACCATCTTTCCTCCTGCACCGAGGAGGTGGGGACCTGCCCAACAGCCAGGAGGTGAGGGAGGGCAAGAGTCCCTTCGCCACCGCCACCAACTAAAACCAGGTGGCTCCTCTTTTCCTAGTGGGAGGAAGGAGGGGTGCCTTCTAGAGAAGTCTGTGGGTGGGGTGCTATGAGCTGGCCGAAAGGTGGTGTGGCTCTGACTTCCAGGTCTTCCCTGCAGGCACTGCAGAAGCTTTCTGACGTCACGCTGGTACCTGTGTCCTGCTCAGAACTGGAGAAAGCTGGCGCCGGGCTCAGCTCCCTCTGCCTGGTGCTCAGCACACGCCCCCACAGCTAAGGACCTGGCCTTGGGGTTCTGTTTGTCCAGGGGTAGAAGGGGAAGGAGGGTTAGATGGAGGATGGTGAGTAGTGGGGAGTGGGGAGAGAGGTCCCCAAGACAGAGGGAGGGCATAGTATGGGGAAAATGGACGGGGCCACGGGTGAGTTTCTCTCTCAGAACCAATAAAATAGAATTGGCCTTTTAGATTGGGCTGTGGCTGATGTCATACCAGGGCAAAGGGATGGGACAGGGCTGAAACCCTGGGGAGTGTTGCAGGAGGAGGCCTTTTTGGTTAAAAAACTCTCATTAAGCCCTCCATGACTCATTCATTGCCCAGCCCTGCTGTAGGTACACAACTGGACAGTCAGACTTTCTGTCGTGAACGTCATGTCCAGAGCAGAGAAAGGAGCATGTGGGTGGATCACTCTGAGTTTATCTAAATGCCAGATGATTCAGACACTGGTAGATTACTAGTTTACCTTTATCTTATAGAAAAGGGAAAAAAAAAGTTATTACCAGGGACATTAATTTTCCTTCATTCATTTACTGAGAGGCTCAGCAGTTATATCAAAAAGGTCTGTCTCCTGATGTCGGAATTTACAGTACATGAAAGTTTCTTACAGATGGAAATACAGGTTGTGATGGAATAATTCTCTGGAGGGTGTTCTCTGAGAAAAATACGGAGACTCCCTAGGGCATCAAAGTGTATGCAGGAGTAGGGAAGAAGGGTCAGGAACAACTTTCCACAAAAGGACACACTTGAATGAAGTCCTAATGATAATAAGAATTATCCCAGCGGGTAGTGGGGAGAAAGGGGAAAGGCGTGTTTGGGAGGGGGAGAGTTCTCCACGGTGGCATGTTGTATGTATGTGGAGTGGCAGAGCTAAGCCTGGAGAGTGAAAGAAAGCACTGGGGCGCCTTGTACCAAAAGTGCAACACTGGGCCGGGGATTTAGTTCAGCAGCGTAGGTGCCTGCCTGGCAAGTGCAAGGTCATGAGTTTGATCCCTGGTAAGAAAAAAAAAAAAAAAAAAAAAAGGCAAATAAATAAACAAAAAACCAGCAGGGCCCAGAGCTGAAGGGTACGAGATAAACAGTAAGGTTCTGAGAGAAGGCTGTTGGGAGCAGGTTAGTCCTTGAGGAAGGTCTGCCTGGCTTCCGAGATGGCAAGAGGATGAGCTGGGGCTATGGGTTACCCAGCAGGAAGTCGGGAAAATGCATTACGATGTCAGTGCTGGGCATGGAGACGGGTGTAGATTTGACAGTGACATTCGGTGGAAAGGTATGGCTTGGGCCGGGGATTTAGTTCAGTGGCATAAGCGCCTGCCTGGCAGGTATGAGGTTGTGAGTTTAATCCCCAGTACCAGCCCTTCCCCCCCCAAAAAAAAGAAAAAGAAAGATAAGGCTTGATGGCTCACGGTGTGGGAGTGAGTGAGGAAGGAGGACTGCATGACTTCCAGTTTCTGGCTTGGGCAACCGGGTTGTTGAGAAGAGAATCCAGAGGAGGGGCCAGGCATGCTGGCACAAGCCTGTAATCCTAGCACTCAGGAGGCTGAGGCAGGAGGATTGCTTTGAGTTTGAGGCCAGCCTGGGGCTACATGGTGAGTTCAAAGACAGCCGGTTTACTATCATGAGACTCCATTTCCAAAGACAGAAACAGAAAATGCAGAGGAGGATTCCCAGAGTGACTTGGGAGATGATGATGCATTGGGTTCGACATGTTTGCAAAATGCCTGGGGCAGGCAGACACAATGTATTGGATCTGGGCAGGAGAGGATTCTGGGTGCCATTTGCAAAGATGGGGGCTGAGGAAGGGCTGTGGATAGAAGTTTCCCTGAAGAGGGGTGGAGGGAAAAAAGAAAGGGACAAACCTAGAATTGTGAGGTTAGGGAATAAGGGAGGGGAGTTTAGAAGGAAGACACTGGCTGCAAAGTAAAACAGAACTTGAAGAAGGGGGCAGTCAAAGCAAGCCAGATGGATGCTACAGGATGGTGCCCAGGACGTCACTGGCACCCTTGTGGAGAGTAGGTCAGCAATTGCAGCAGTTGAGCATCGGGGAGAGGAAAATGAAAAAACAGGTGTATACCCCTAATCAAAAACCGTGATTCTGAGGAGACTGGGCAAAGAGGGGAGAATTCAGGGGAAATTCAGATGTCTTACAATGGGCCCCAGGGCCCAGCCAGGCTTAGAGAAGACACCGGTGGTGAAGGAACTGTGGAAGTTGTAGGAGGGACGGGAGTGACCGAAGGGGCACGGTCTGTGGCAGGGAGGGCCGGGAACCCGGGTCTCCTGGACTTTCTCTTCTAGGGGGAGGCCCAGATTAGAACAAGCAGGGAGCACCACCACCCCCACCCCCCCGCCCCGGAGGACTGGGGCAAGAGCTTCCCTTCAAACTACAACCGCGTAGACCGAGGACGCGTCAGCAGGGACCACCGAGGACAGCCGGCGGGGCCTCCTGAGGGCCATGTGGTCCAGATCTGCGTACAGCAGGCTCTAGAGGCGAGGGGGGAAGGCAGACGGACTCAGGGGTCCTCTCTGTTGGTCTCCATTCCTCAAGGGCTCTGTCCAGCCCCTTTCCCATCCTCGGACCTTACCGGCTCTTCCTGGTCCAGGTCCTCTGGAATCTCAGGGTCCTCCCCCTCCTCTGCTGGGATCTGGGCCACTGCTTTCGCAAACGGAGCTATGTGGGGGGGACAGAGCTGAAGGATGGAGAAAAGGTGACCAACTTGTCTGCTCCCATCAAGGGCTCAGACGCGGGGCTGCAGGGCGGGAAGGCGCGGAACGGGGTGCAGTGCTCTTACCGAATGTGGGCAGCGGCGGAAGTGGGGGCGGCGGCGAGCGCCTGCGAGGGAGCGAGGAGTCTTTGAGAGTCGCCCAGCTCGTCGCGCGGGTTCTCCCCGGCCAGCGACAGCCCGCAGCTTGCAGGCTCCGACCCGTACTGGCCGCGATGAGCCGCCACGCTCGCATCCTGTGGCACTCTGGCCCCATTCCTTCCGCCAGGGCCGCACACCACGCCCCAAGCAACACCCCAGAGAGTGACGACCCCCCTGGCTCTCCCATCGAGCCCCTCACGCCCCACTCTCCAAGAAGTTTCGGGTCCCGCCCTTCCTGGTCCCTACGACGCCCAACGGGACGGGCCCCGCCCCCGCTCACCTGCGCAGCCACCAGGCCACGCCCCCGCTCACCTGCGCAGCCACCAGGCCACGCCCAGGGCTCCCAGCACCAGCACCAGCACCACGCCTAGCAGAGGGATGAGGACCCGGGCAACCACCGACCCTGGGGGGAGCGTGGGGAGGGATGCCGAGGTCGGGGCGGACAGGCCCGGCGATCCGGCTCAGCGGGGTCCCCTGCCTCCCCAGGGTTTCGCCCGACTGGAGTCCCCCGTGGCTACCGGCCTCCGCCTACCTACCGTGGGTGGGCCCCGGGGCCTTGCAGTCGGCCGTGTCCCCCAGCACGTGAAGCAGCGTGCGGCTCTCTTTTTCTTGGTGGCCCTTGCAGATAAAGGTGCCCGAGTCCCCTGCGCTCACGAGCAGCTCCAGCCGGCGGACAGCAGGGTCCAGGGAACGCAGGCGACCAGCGAAGGGCAGGAGGGGCGGCACGGTGGGGATCCCGCCGGCCGAGGCCCACAGGATAGGGCGGCGTCCTTTGGACAGGCCTTGGCAGGCGGGGAAGCTGGGCGCCCAGGCCCAGCGGATGGGGTTCGAGACCCCTACACAGGAGAGATTCACCCGGTCCCCAGGGTGGCCGACCAGAGACGCTAGGGAGGTGCGAGGGGTGGGGGAGGCAGTTAGAGCAAGTCCACAGTGCCAGCGACCCCCCACACCTCTTTCCTCTCTGCCACGGCATCTTCCCACACACCCCACTCCCAGGCGCCCCTTCCTCCACTTCAGTGTTCAGCTGCCATAGTTTCCCCAGGGCCGCTTACCCGCCGGGTCCCCGTGGGCCCTGGCGAGCAGCAGAGGCAGCAGTTGCAGGACCAGGGCCATGGCTGGGATGTGGCGGGGACAGCCCGGAGTGAATCAGCACAGGAGGCCGGAGGGAAGGGGGCAGGGGGCGACCGCGGCACTGGGGGCTCTGATAAGAGCGGGCATGGGGCCCCAGCTGCTCCGTCCCTCTGGGAAACTTTGGCAAACTCACAGCCCGCAAACAGCGCTCACAGAACATTTGCACCCTGGCTCTTGGCACAAGCGCGTTTGCCTGCCTGACTCCTCCGGCGTGGCGGGGGCCGGGAGCAGCCAGGCTTTGCCGTCTACCAGCTGTGCTGTGGGGCAAGTGGCTCAGCCTCTGTCTGTCGCCTCCCCAAAAAGTGGAGACAAAAGCACTTACTTCATCGCACATTGTGAGAGGGAAACACAATACACACGAAACAATGGCTGACACGCGGGAACACTATTCAGGCGTTCGTCATTATTGCTACTTCTCTATTTAGCTCCTACCCCACCCTCTGTGCCACGCTGCCCCTCCCTGGCAGCAGCGCCCACCCCAGTGGGTCGGGATGAGGCCCCACCCAAGAACCTTGGGGAGGCTGAGATGGCGCCTCCCTGACGGGTGCACCTGGCCCACCAGGATTCACAGCCCTCGTCTTGCCCCCCCATGACGTCACAGAGACCCTGCGTGACATCACAAACCTTTCATCCCGTGGGTGAGCAGGAGTTGGGAAGGCCAAGCGCACTGAGATGAATTCCGCCCCTTCCGCCCCTGTTTCTGCCCACTCGCTCCTGCCAGTGGTCCCCACACATCTAGAGGTGGCAGTCAACTTCGGCCACATCCCATCGTCCAGTTCCTAGATCTAGCGGAAGATGTCACATTCTAAATTTCAGAGGCCTTCTGCTGATGCTTCTTTGGAGAACTGGGTGGCGGTGGCTCTCAGTTGGGCCCTGAAACCAAGAACCGAAATGGAGTTGGCCACGGGCAGCACGCGCCCCCCGGCCTGTCTCCTGCCCGCCATGCCAAGCCAGGCGGTCAGCCCCTCCCCACACCTGGTCTGCCTCTGGACAGCTGTGTGTGAGAGGGGAGGGAGGTGCCCGCAGCGGCTGAGAAGGGAGGGGCCTTTGGCTTATAAATTCCAAAAAGGTGCTTGCCTCCCAGAGCCAGGTCCCTGAAATCTACTCTCTCAGCTGCTGCGGGCACCACCACTGGGCGACGGCGCCATGAGAGGCCTGCTGCTGCTCGCTCTGTCCGCTCTGCTCGGCTGGGTCTCGGGTGAGTCTCTGGGGCCCCAGGGCCTGCGTCCTCAGAACACTGCCCCCCAGCCCCTGCTCCTCTGTCCTAAGTTGCCCACCATTCAGGGCCCCAGACACCCCTCCTCACCCCTCCTGACTCCTCTGTCCTGTGCCTCCTGGACCAGAGCGTCCACGGCAGCCTCCTCCTTCCATTTCCCGCCATCACTTCCCCCCTCAGCCCCAAGACAGACCCACTCTTCAAGGCAGGCCTGGCCCTAAGCCCTAATCTGCACCCCGGGGTGCCCTGCCCTCTTCTCGGGAGCTGATGTCTGGATCCCAGGCTAGCCCCACGGGACATGCAGTTGCCCCGTCCTCGTCTCACCTCCTGCCCCATACTCGCAGGAGCCCTGGGGTGCCGCCTTCCCCACCCACCGCTCTGGGGAGGCGCTCCTCCCCGTCCTGTTCCCTCTGCCCAGAGCAGTGGCAGGGAGACGGCTGCTCAGGACGGGCGCCTCTCCGCATGCAGCCCAGCGAGGGGAGCGTAGGTCACCAGCGCAGGTCACAGTGGCCTGCCCGCCGCCTCGGACCCTCGCCATCTCTGGCGGTGAAAGTGCTGTAGCCCACGATTTTTATTTCTCACGTTCCTTCCTATGTCCGAGTCTCTGCTCTCGTCTGCCCTCCTCCCATTCCTCCCCCATGGTTGCTTCCCGTCCCGTCTCCCTGGCCCCATGTCTGTGTGGGTGGCTGTGTCCCTCTTGACTCATCCCCGATGCGCGCAGTGGGACAAGATGTTTAGGGTGTGGGCCCCGCGCATGCAACAACCCCACCCCGGCCTCCGCCTGGCCTCCACCCACTCGCTGTTCTCACACCCTCACCTGCACACTCTGTGGGTGGAACAGGGCCTTTCTCCACCCCCCACCCGCTCAGCTCACCCAGGGGGTGGCTCGGGTACGCGGTCCCCTCACCCTGTCACCCGATTTATGTCTCCCCAGCCGACGTCCGCTGTTACTCCTGCAACAAGGTCCCTGTGCTGGGCTGTGTGAATCGGCAGTCCTGTGAGCTGAGGCCAGGGCAGCGATGCGCCACGACCAACGTGTACCTGGGTAACCGCCCCTTCTCACTGGGGCGGGGCGGGCCAGGTCTGGGACTGAGGCCAAGCCAGGGCTGAGGCTGGAAGGGAAGAGACTGATGGCGGTGACAACGTGACACTCGGCCAGAGACGATCGTGTGTCAGGCACTGGCCTGTGTCTTCACAGGCACTATTTTTGGTTTGGTTTGGTTTTGGTTTTTTGAAGCAGGGTCTTGCCGTGTAGCTCAGGTTGGCCTCAAAAAAAAATTTTTTTTTGGCCTGGGATCAAACTTACAACCTCACACCTACCAGGCAGGTGCTTATGCCACTGAGCTAAATACCTGGTCCTACTTTTTGAGACAGGGTCTCACTATGCAGTTCAGGCTGGCCTTGAACTCTCTTTGTAGCCCAGGCTGGTCTCGAACTCACAACATCCTCCTGTCTCAGCCTCCCGAGTGCTGGGATTAAAGGTGTGCTTCCCCGACGCTCGGCTGCCCTCAAATTTTTGATGCTTCTGCTTTAGCCTTCCAGGTGCTAGGGTCACGGGCACGAGGCACCGAGCTCACCTCACAGAGGCGCTGTTTCAATGCTCACAATAACCAGCATGAGTGCTAATACTGTACTGAGAGAATACCCTCAAAAAGAGACTATGGGGCTAGGGATATAGCTCAGTGGTTCAGTGCTCCTGTGGCATGCCTGAGGCCCTGGGTTCTTCCCCCACTACAGCGGGGGAGGGGAAGGGGAGTGAGAGAGAGAGGAGAGAGAGGTATGAAGGAAAGGGAGAGGAGGCGAGGCGAGGGCTGTAACTGTAACTGGCTCAACGCCTCCTGGCAGCAGGTGCTAGGACTAGGACTGGGCTCAGGATAAGGAGCTGTAGCGGGTGATGGGGTCAGGAAGGCAGGGCTGGCGGAGCTGGGAAGGAAGGAGGAGCCCGGGTGGGTGCCCCCCTGGCTGACCCGTCACCCCTCCCCAGGGAAGATGTGGCTGTACTCCAAACTCCGCTGTGGCACTTCAGAGGAGCCCTGTCATGAGGAGTTCGATAAGATCGACCACAAGTTGGGCCTGAACTACAACACCACCTGCTGCGTGAAGGACTACTGCAACAGCCCCGCGCCCCGGCCCGCCCCAGGCCCGGCGCTGCTGCTCCTCACCGCCTTGGCCGGCCTGGGCTTCTGGCTGCTGCACTGAGGTTCGCGGTTCCCCTCCTCCCACCGCCTTGGCCTGAGCCTCACGCCCTGCGTCCCCCACCCCAAATTCCCAGGACAGGATGGTCTCTCCCTGCCTGGCCTTGCTGTGAGGAGCGAGCCCCAGTCCCTTCTCTACTGGGGCGGCGCTCAGAGTGGCCTCCCTCTGCTGCGTGCGCCTGAGTCCTCTCCCGTTTCCCTCTAGGCCACTCGGGATCCCCCACGGGCTCCAACAGGCTCCCTGCTGTGTCTCCCCCATGGTACGGGGCCCTCCCTCAGGAGGAACTGGGATCTAGGCCCGGAGTGGGGCTTCCATCCTGGCCCCCATGCGAGTTCCCAGGAAGGACCCGACGCCCTCGCGTCCCCAAGAACTGACTCCCAGCCCGGCCCCTCGCTTCTTCCCATTTCCAGTAATAAACGTCTGTGTCTCACACATGGCGCGCTGACTGTGAAGAGACCTGGGCGTCAGCCCCCTTCCCGGGAACAACACTGTCAGTGCCCTGCCTTCCCTCCCTTCCCCAGAAGTCCTCAGGGCTGTTTCTCCGGGAGGCTGGGCTGGCAAAAGCAGGAACAGGTCTTTCAGGCCTCCCTTGTCCTCCCAGTGTCTGGGGGTGGCACACTGGCCCCAGTGTTTGCAGCAACAACTCTTGTCCTAAACTGAGGCACGCCCTTGGTATTCTGCCAAGAAGGAGGTGCAGCCTGCCTTGAGGCCCCCCAGAAAGTGTAGTCGAGGGCATGAGGGCTGGGACGGGTTCTCCTTGGTCCCTGGGCTAAGACTGGTTAGTAACCAGGGTATCCAGGCAACTCTATCACAGGACTTACATTTCCCTTCTCCACTCACAATAGTCTGACCAAGAGCCAGGCTGCAAATGGGGTGAAAAGGGAGCAAACGCAGACAGCCAGGCTCGCGGGATCCTGGTGACCCCCATTCAGGCCGAGCCTGCTCCCCTCGGCGAGCTCCATTGCTAAGGAAGAGTCTCCCTAGCGATGCGCTCCTCGGATCCCTGCAGGCAGACTCATCCTCATCCCCAGGGGTCCTGCTTGAGTGAACCCTGGCACCTGAATCCACTAATGGACTGGGAACCCCCAAACCCTCATATTAGTCCGTTAGCTTTCCCATCAACAAGACAGCGATGGAGTTTTTCCAGGCAGCTGCAGAAGAGTTGATAGATTTTAATGGCTCTCAGAGGAATCTTCTCAGCTCAGATGTTCAGGGCTCCCTCGCCCCCGAGCCCGCCCCGAGCCCGCTACCCGCTCCACAGTCCGGCCAAAAGCCAGGTCAGGGTGGCAACAGCGGCCGCCACGACGCCCGTGGGGGCCAGGGAGCTCGGCACGGCACTGTTGCACAGGTCCCCGACGCAGCAGTCCCTGTGGGTGGTGTAAGTCACGTCGCCCACCGACTCTGTCTCCACCTGATTGCAGCGATGGATGGCCACGCAGGCTGGCTGGTGCAGTCTCAAGGTCACTGAGGTGGAGGGGGGAGAGAGAGGGGGAGAGAGGATGAGGCTGGGGCGGGTGCGTGGTGTTGCTGCCTAAAACACTCGGTGTCAGTCTCCCCGTAGGAAAATGGTAGATGAACCTAAACCGAGGGGCAGTCTACAAAATAACCTGTCATAAAAGAAATTTTAATTTTATTGAAAATGTTAAAGAATTATCAAAATAGTCTGGTACACTTTGAGCTTGCTACAGCAAGAAAATCTAACCTATTTTGGCACTCTCCCCTCTGTGGGACAGACTGTTACATAGACTTAACCAGTGAAAAAATAAAATAAATGATGAAATAGCCGGGTGTGGTGGCGCATGCCTATAATCCCAGCATTCAGGAGGCTGAGGCAGGAGGATGGCCTCGAACTCGAGGCCAGCCTAGGCTCCATAGTGAGCTCAAGGCCAGCCTGAACTACATAGTGAAACCCTGTCTCGAAAATAAGTAAATAAATAACAATAAAAATAAAATATGAAATAATCTACCAGAATTCTTCAAAAACGTCAAGGTCAGTTGGGCATGGAGGTGCCCTCTGGGAGGTGTAGGCAGGGGATTTCAAGTTTGAGCCCAATCAGGGCAATTTAGCAATTTAGAGAGACCTTATCTCAAAAAATAAAAACGGACTGAGTGCAAAGGCTTGGGCGCAATCCCCAGTACTGCCAACAATAAATAATAAACAGACAAACACATGTGTCAAGTTCACAAAAGACAGAGCACTCCCACAGGGGGAACAGGCTAAGGAGACACGAAACTAAGAGCCAAGGGGCATCCTGGTTGTCTCGAGCCAGAGAAAGGACGGGAGTGGAACAACTGGTTCAACCCAACACTCGGGGTTCACCGGCAGCACTGCACCCGCGCTGTGTTCTGGTTTTCACAGCTGCTCTCCGGTTGTGTGAGACGTTAGCAGTCGGCGAAGTGACTGAAGTTCATATTCTCTGTACTACTTTTGTAACTTTTCTGTCAACCCAAACTGATTTCAAAATACACACACAGCCAGGCATGGTGGCTCACGCCTTCAATCCCAACGCTTGGGAGGCTGAGGCAGGAGAATCATCTGCAAGTTCAAGGCCAGCCTAGGTTACAAAGTGAGCCAGGCCAGCCTGAACTGCACGGTGAGATCTTGTCTCAAACAAACAAACAAACAAACAAAAAATGCACACACATACAGAGACCTATACTTCCCGGTCCTCGGTCAATACCTGGCCGGGGTTTGGTTTTTCTCTGTGAGCGACCACGCCCCCCAGGTCCCTGCGGGAGAGCAGAGGAGGGGGCTGGGCTGCTCAGGGGCTCGGGGCCGGGCCAGATGGGTACAGCGTGCGCCACGGCCGGCCCCAGCGGAACCACAGCGAGCCGGGAGGGCTCCGGGAGCCGGGGGAGGGGCGCGCGCACTCACGGTTCAGCTTGCCCTGCGCCGGGCCTGCCTGCGGGGCGCGCTCCAGGAAGCCGCAGCGCTCGCCCTCGCCGCAGGTGGTCACGCCTTGCGCGCAGTCGCCGCCTGGGCCTGCGCCGCCGCAGTCGTAGCACCGCATGCGGGTCCCTGCGGAGAGAGGGGCGCTGCAGCCGGTGCTCCGCGGCCGCCGCCGGCCAAGGGTCGGGACGGGCCTCCTGCTTACCCTGGACGGCGCCCAGCAGGGCGCAAAGCAGGAGCCCCACGCGCGCACCTCGGGGGCTCATCGCGTCCGCCTGGGTCCACTGCGCCTCGCCCTCCCGCCCACCCCGCTGCGGCCTGCGCGCCCAGCCTTATATCCCCCTGCCCCGGGCTTTATGGGCCCATAAAAAAGCTGGAAAGAGTCCCTCTCCCCGGCCGGCGCGGGGGCCCAGTGGGGGCGGGGTGGGGCCGGCGGATGCTCCAGCATCCCTGAAGCCCAGCCCCGCCGGCCTTCGCGGGGCTCCTGGCGGCTCCTGGGACCGCGGCCAGGCTCCTCGCCGTGTCCTCCGCCGAGCCCGCATCTGCAGAAAGCTGGAATTTCTTCATGTGCTTCAGCCAGAAGGACGAATCCCTACACACTGACGTGGTTGTGAAAGCCCACATCTTCCGCTAAGTCTAAAATTAAGTAGTTTGGCAAAAACGGAAAGCGGCGCCACTCTTCTCACTGAGCCATTGGGAACTCAGTTATTTTCCACAGAGCTATGTTTCATTGACATGTAATAGGTTTATGGTTTTTATTAAGTGAATTAACCAATGCCTTTCTAAAATGTCCTGTATTAATTTCTAATATAGTAAATACAGATTGAACCCTTTATCATCTTGAGTAATTTTTTAGGGTAAAACAGCTGGGTGTGGTGGTGCATGCCTGTAATCCCAGCTATCTGGGAAGCTGAGTCAGGAGGATTTCAAGTCTGAGGCAGCCTGGGGAGTTTGGCAAGACCTTGTCTCAAAATCAAAACAAAGGGCCAGGGATTTACCTCAGTGGTGCAGTGCCTGCCTGGCAAGCGTGAAGTGCTGAGTTTGATTCCTGGTACAAAAAAAATAAAAATAAAAATAAAATAATAATAATAAATAAAAATGAAATATTTAAAAAGGCTAGGGTCTAGTTCAATGTTTGGGCCCTTGGCTAGTTCCTGTGAGACAGGAACTTCAGTTCTTTCTTTTTTTTTTTTTTTGCAGCACTGGGGATTGAACTCACAGCCTGGCACCTACCAGACAGGTGCTTAAGCTGCTGAGCCAAACTCCCAGCCCTGTTTTTTTTGTGGCAGGGTCGCACTATGTAGCTCAGGCCGGCTTTGTGCTCATGTTGTAGCCCAAACCAGCCTCGAACTCACAATGTTCCACCTACCTCAGCCTCCCTCATGCTGGGATTAAAGGCGTGCGCCACCACGCCTGGCTACGAATTTCAGTTCTGAAGTAGGGGAGGAAGAAAGAAAAAAAAAGAAAGAAAGATTCTGAGATGAAAGTTTTGAAAACTGCTGCTATAGCCAGGCATGGTGGTGCATGCCTGTAATTCCAGCACTCAGGAGGCTGAGACAGGAGGATTCTTGCAAATTCAAGACCAGCCTAGGCTGCTGGGCGTGGTGGCGCACGCCTTTAATCCCAGCACTCAGGAGGCTGAGGTAGGAGGAGCGGTGTGAGTTAGAGGCCGGCTTGGGCCACAACGTGAGCACAAGGCCGGCCTGAGCTACATAGTGCGACCCTGCCTCAAAAAACCAGGGCTGGGAGTTTGGCTCAATGGCTTAAGCGAGGTTGTGAGTTTGATCCCCAGTGCTGAAAAAAAAAAAAGAAAGAAGAAGACGACGACCAACCCGGGCTACAAAATAAGCTCAAGACCAGCCGGAACTACAAGACCCTGTCTCAAAAAGACAAAAAAAAAAAAAAAGAAAGAAAGAAAGAAAACTGCTGCTATGTGAGCACCTGTCTCTCCCCCTCCTCCTAGTCTGACTCCTCGGGGTCAGGGGCTTCTGTGTGTGTGATTCTGTGAATGGACCCCAGGGCCTCACCCATGCTAGGCAACTGCTCCATCGCTGGGCGACGCCCCCAGCCCTGTCCCAAGCCTCTGAAGTCCCAGTCTTGCCAAGGCTGCCTGGCTCCTTCCTCCCGAGTCCTCTCCACTCCTTCTTACAGTCTGACTCTCCTCAGCTGGAATCCGTCCCCCGGCCCCCGCAAGGTGGTAAAGCCGGGAGGATAATTACGGGGTGGCAATGTTGAGGCTTGGGGGGATCAAAGGGATGTGGAGCTGGGGGGGGGCGCCCCCCCCCCCCGCAGCTGGGCTTTGTGGGCGGGGCTAGGGGTGGCTGGGTGGGATTACTGGTCCCACACTCAGAGATCTAGGCCAGGGCTGTTTGGAGCAGGACCTGACGGGAACAGAGAAAACAAAACAAAGCAGGGAGCAGCTGGGGACCGGAGGGAGGTGGGGGGAGGGGAGGGGGAGGCGACAGACGCGGCTGGCTAGGGAGCTGTGGAGGGTGCTGGGTTACAGACGGAGCGGGAGTGGGGAGCGGAGAGGACCCTGCAGGCAGGGCGGGGAGGGGGTGAGAGACGGAGAGAAGAGGGGTGCAGGCGTGGAGGGCCGCCCGTGAGTCACGCTGGGGAGTGAGAGCTGTCAGTGATCCACCCCCAGGTCCTCTCCCTAGGTGTGTCTGTGTGCCTTCTCCCGTCACGCTGGCTCGGATGCGCTCAGAGCTCCGGCTTGGCTCCGCTCAGGGCGCAGCTCACGCTCCCCGGGCCCCCGAGGCCGTCCCGCCATGGGTGCCTGCAGCGCCGGCCTCCTGTGCCTGCTGTTCCTCTGTGGGGCCCTGGGTAAGGGTGGACGGG